>JBBPBX010009844.1:8730-35146 GCA_038048925.1 Garcialebias charrua
CCCCCACCCACCAAGGGCACACCAAAGTATTTGCAGCCACTCGACATTGGTGTGAATCCTGCATTAATGTGGCACTCAGAGCTCAATGGGATGCTTGGATGACTAGTGACGAGAAACCGTTTATCACAACTGGCTGAATGCGCGGAGCAACTTTTGCTGCAGTCGTCAGTGGATCCTGACATTAGAGCAGGGTAAGAAAATCCTCCATCACCAATGGGTTTCTAAAGGCAGCTGCATCCTTCCTCCAGTGGTATCCTCCTCCTTAATGAAGATGATGGTAGCAATCAATGACTTCCTGGTAGGCCGCTGTTTTTTTTTACCAGCCGTGTTACACGCACAGTTCAGAAAAAAAAACATATACTGTATGTATTTGTGTATGTTACTGTATGTATTTCATTAAAAGTTAAAAATCTTTCTGTGAATACTTCATGTTACAATGTGGACACCTGCAGCTTTTAGACAAGTGCAGCCTATATCCACAAAGAACATTTCTTTCTAAATTTAATGGGCATGGCTTATATTCAGGTGCGCTCAATAGTCCGGAAATTACGGTAATACTCAGTCACTACGACTGTTGGAAACTAGCTGAGGACTTGAAATTGTGAGGTAATACGGGTAAGCAAAATCTGAGTTGCACTCACTGAATGACATCACCGTTTGACATCAGGTGTCCAACTGTCTCAGGAAATGAAACTTTTTTTGTTTTTGTGCATTGAGCTGAAAAGTTGTCAGGGCACTTGAGGATACTTTAGCAGAAAGTTGTTCTCTGTTTTGACCACTACAGTATCTCTCAGTAATATCTTGTAATCTAACACCCTGTGAGCTGAATGGTGTTTACTTGTGTATTGTACATCTACATTATTTATATAAAGCCATCTGTAGGCATGTGAATAAAATGAACTGGCATTTCATGACCAAACTCAATGATCAGATCTTTGAATTTTAACATAAGATTATTCATAAATTAGTCATCAAATCAGTAAGACGTGGAATAACAAACATCCATCCATCCATTATCTTCTGCTTATTCCAAAGTCAGGTCGCGGGGGCAGCAGCTTGAGCAGGGGAGCCCAGACATCTCTTTCCACAGCCACCTCTTCCAGCTCCTCTGGGGGGGATCCAAGGCGTTCCTAGACCAAACGAAAGACATAGTCCCTCCAGAGTGTCCTGGGTCTTCCCCGGAATCTCCTCTCAGCCGGACATGCCCGGACCACCTCCCTAAGGAGGTGTCCAGGGGACATCCTTACCAGATGCCCGAACCACCTCAACTGGCTCCTCTTTATGTGGAGGAGCAGTGGTTAGTCTCTCCCGGATAACCAAACTTCTCATCCTATCCTTGAGGGAGAGTCCAGCTACCCTGCGGAGGAAACTCATTTCAACGGCCTGTATCCACAATCTCATTTGTTCGGTCACTACCCAGAGCTTGCGACCAGAGGTGAGCGGAGGAACGTAGACCGACCGGTAAACAGAGAGTTTTGCCTTACAGCTCAGCTCTCTCTTCACCACAACGGACCGGTACAGAGTCCGCAATACTGCAGACGCTGCAACAATCCGTCTGTCAATCTCACGCTCCATTCATCCTTCACTCGTGAACAAAACCCCGAGATACTTGAACTCCACTTGAGGCAGAACCTCACCCTCGACCTGAAGAGAACAATAAACCCATTTCCGGTTGAGGATATGGCCTCAGATCTGGAGGTGCTGGTTCTCACCCCAGCTGCTTCACACTCGGCTGTGAACTGCTCCAGTGAGAGCTGAAGATCACGACACGATGACGCCATCAGGACCACACCATTTGCAAAGAGCAGAGATGAATCCTGAGGCCTCCGAACCGGAAACTCTCCGCCCACTGTCTGCACCAAGAAATTCTGTCCATAAAAGTTATGAACAGAATCTGTGACAACGGGTAACCCTGGCAGAGTCCAACTCCCACCCTGAAGGGTCTGACTTACTGCTGGCAATGCAAACGAAGCTCTCGCACCGCTTGTATAGGGAGTGAACAGCCCGTAGCAATGAGCCCCCAATCCTATACTCATGGAGCGCCCCCCACAGTGTACCCCAAGGAACACGGTCGAATGGCTTCTCCAAATCCACAAAACACATGTAGACAGGATGGGCAAACTCCCATGACCCCTCAAGGACCCTAGTGAGGGTAAAGAGCTGATCCAGTGTTCCACGACCAGGACGGAACACACATTGTTCCTCCTGGATCTGATGGAATAACATTGTTTTCATTATGCCCTGATGCTGCTCAATAATCCAGGTAGAAAAATCTAAAAAAGCTAAGTCTGCTCCTCTGGACATTCAAACCAGAGGAATGTCCAGAGGACCAGACTTAGCCTTTTTAGATTGTTTTCATTAGTTGCATTTAGTTTGGATACAGTGTTGTGTAAAAGTATTGGATCCCTTACAGATTTCTTCTGAATTTTTTTTAAAGCTAAATGTTTCAAACCAACCTGGCACTGTGGGAAACCCAAGTGTAGCTGCAGAACCATAATACGCTTCAGCTCAAGGTCACAGACTGATGGACAGTCTCCCTCAGATTTCACAGTTCCTTCCATTACAGCAAGTTGTTCAGGTCCTGAAGCAACAAAGGTTTGGTTTATTTGTCATATGAAGTCGAAGACGCAAATTCAACAATGACAGGACTCACGGCTGCATCGAATCACTCAACTGTCCACCTGGATATGAGGCACCCCTTTCCTCAGCTCTTCCTGTTTGCCCGTTACTAGTCTAGTCGTGTTCTGCTCGTCTAGTTCTCGTCCCGTGTTTTCAATTTCACCTTTCGCCCTCGTTCAATTTCAACTTTCGACTTCGCCATGTCTGACGTCGATTCCTGCGCCTCCGGGGACTCCCCGGTCCTCATCCCGGCCACCGCTGGTCCTCCTTCCCCTGCTCCCACCCGTCGGAGCTCTCGGCGCGCCTCGCGCCCCGTTTCCTACTCTCCGTCTGCATACCTGCAGTCTAGGGGCATCTGCCCGGCGTCCGGTCTCACCTCTGCCCAGCTGGAGTCCCTCGCCGAGCTGGTTCCATCCGGCGACTCTTCGCCTCCTTCGCGGCGGCTGACGCCCGTGTCCGGGAAGCGTACCAGGAAGCGGTCTCCACCTCCCGCCAAACGCAGCAGGGGCCGTCCCCGTTCCTCCGGTGCCCCCGCTCCGGACCCGGAGCCGGTCCCCTCCACGAGCCGCTACGTTCCTCCTGCGCCGGCCGCCCGTGCCCCGGCCTCCTCTCCGCCTCTCTCCCCGCTCCCCGGCCGGCGTTCCGATCGGCCTCCGCAGGTCCATCTGTCCTCTGAGCTGCTCGCCTCGCTCAACGAGCTCGTCCGGTCAGTCTCGGCTCTGTCCGCTCAGCGTCAGCCCTCTGCTCCAGCATCGTTGGGTCAGTCAGCTCCCCTGCCTGGTCCCGTGGCGTTCACTCTCGCCGAGGCCCGCTCCGCTCCTCCACTGGGTAAGACGTATCGTTACTTGTCCATAGTCGTTCTGCTTTGCCTCGACGTGCCTCATTTTCATCTTTTCGTGGTCAGTTCGCTGACTTGCGCCGCACCTAGCTCTGCTGCTAATGCTAGGTCGGTTCTTCTTCGTTGATTTTCGCCCGTTCTACAGCGCCGTCTGGTGCGCAGGCGGTGGTACTGCAACTGCGTCGTGTTGGCTCTGCCAGGCAGATGGCGCTGTTGTTCCACCGTTGTTTCTTCGTGTCTTGCTGGTTTGTTTTACACAAGCCTTCGCCTTGTGTAGCTTTAGTGATGTTTAATCTGTTTAAATTCTGTCGCACTGGCGTCGTTTGACCTGTTGTGTGACTTTGGTACGTTTAATCTGTTTAAATTCTGTCGCACTGGTGTTGTTTTACCTGTCTAGATCGTGTCACATTGGTAATGCTTGCACTGTGGATGTCCTGTGCGGTTGGTGATCGAGGTGGCTGAACTCGTGAGCTGCCTGGTGCTATCCTGACTTTAATTGTTTTTCTTCATGCTCTCCCTCTTTAGGCCAGCCGTACATGCCGGCCCATGCTTCAATTTCCCAGAGGCTCCGTGCTAAGATCCTGCAGGGGCAGCACGTTAGTCTGGTTTCCCTGCTGCTCCCCTCCCCCCCGGTCGATCATCAGGTGGCCTCCTCCTCGGAGTTCACTGCGGTCTTCCGCTGCCGATCCCCGCCTGTCCAGAGACCTGTCCGTCGGTGAGTTTGTGGCAGCCTTTGGGGTGTTCAGGGATGTTCTTTGCTCGGTCTACCCCGAACGTAGGGTTGAGCTGGACGCCTACCTCGCCCTGGTGGTGGATCTCAGCCCCATGTACGACAGGTCCCTGTACTACCGTTACCATAACGCCTTTTCCACTAAGGCTGCTGCCATCCTGTCCCGGTCGGGGGTGCGTATCGACTGGTCTATCCTGGACACTGACCTCCTGGTCATGCTGACCCACGCAGCCCCATGCCACTCCTGCTCTGCCGTCGGCCATCGCAGTTCCCTCTGCCCTTCGGTCCCATTTAGCCTGCCTTCTCTGCCCTCCCTGCCGGCGCCCCGTTCTGTTGGGGGTTCTGTTGGAGGTTCTGTTGGGGGTTCTGTTGGGGGTTCTGTTGGCGGCCTGCGTACGGACCGCCGCGGTCGTCGGGTGGAGGTATTCAATAACATGCCAATTTGCAATAATTTTAACCGTGCCGTCTGCTCATACCCTAACTGCAACTTCCTCCATGTGTGTAGCATCTGCAGGGACGCACACCCGAGGTCCGTCTGCCCTCGCCGGTTGGGTCCCCCGAAGGCCCTCCCCGGGTCCAGCCGCTGATTTCCCGTTTTCTGTCCACCCCTGTTTTGGTTCCTGAGTTGGCCTCGCTGCTTCTGTCTCACCCCGATCGTTCGTTCGTTGATTTTCTCCTCACCGGTCTTTCCCAGGGTTTTTTCATCGGGGTTTCCTACCCTCCTTCTGCCTCCTTGGTTTGTCCCAACCTGCGTTCGGCGCTCGCCGAACCAGACGTAGTGGCCCAGCTCCTCCGCAAGGAGGTGTCTAAGGGCTTTATGATTGGCCCCTTTGCGTCTCCCCCCTTTTCCCCCTTTCGAGTCAGTCCGTTGGGCGTGGCCACTCGTAAGTTTACACTTAAGAAACGTTTAATTATCGATCTTTCCGCCCCTCATTCTGGTCCCCATCCTAGCATCAACTCACTCATACCTAAAGCCCCCTTTTCTCTCTCTTACGCCTCTGTTGATCACGCCATCTCCCTGATTAAGACCGCTGGCAGGGGGGCTTGGCTGGCCAAGGCGGATATCTCCGACGCCTTTAAGGTCATGCCTGTCCATCCCTCTCAGTGGCACCTTCTTGGGGTCAAATGGGATGGCTCCTTTTATTTCTCCGTGAGGCTCACCTTTGGCTGTCGTAGCAGCCCTAGCCTGTTTGATAACCTTTCGGAGGCTCTTTGTTGGATCCTCCTTAACGTCCACAGGATCCCGGCCGTCCTACATCTACTGGATGACTTTCTTTTAGTGGACCCGCCTTCTCCGTCCCCAGGGCCCTCCCTCGCCACGCTCCGTCGGCTCTTTTGCCGCGTGGGCGTCCCCTTGTCCGACGAGAAGACTGTGGGCCCGTCTACCCGTTTGGAGTTTTTGGGGATCACGCTTGACTCTGATCTGATGGTGGCTTCCCTTCCTGAGGCTAAGCTCGCCCGTATCCGGGAGTTTTCTCGGGCTTATGCCTCTGTTGTGTCCATTACGAAACGCCAGCTTCTCTCGTTGCTGGGCTACCTCAATTTTGCTATCCGCATAATTCCCCAGGGCCGCTCTTTCATATCTCGCCTGCTCGATCTGGCTAAATCGGTCCCTGCCTTGGGGGATCTCGTCTCTCTGGACGAGGGCTGTCGTTCCGATCTGGCTTTCTGGGCTAAGCTGCTGTCGAATTGGAACGGCATCTCTTTCTTTTATGACAACGTCGTGTAGTTGGCGGATTCTCTGCAGTTCTTCACGGACGCTGCCCCATCCTCAGGTTTTGGGGGGGTTTTCCAGGGCCATTGGTTTGCGGCTAAATGGCCCCCTTCATTTCCCCGTGCTGAGTCTTTGGCCTTTTATGAAATTGTGCCCATAGCCATGGCCTGCTGCCTCTGGGGTCGTTTCTGGAAGAGGAAGCGCATCTCCGCCATGTGCGATAATCTCGCCATGGTCGAAGCCATTAACAAAGGCCGCTCTCCCGTCCAATCTATCATGCCCTACATCCGCCGCATCACATGGCAGTCCGTCACGGACAACTTCGTACTATCCGCTCGCCATGTGCCTGGTCACTCCAACCTCCTCGCAGACGCTCTATCTAGATCCCGATTCCGGGTCTTCCATCGCTTTTGCCCATCAGCCGATCCCTCTCCGACCCGATGGCCCGATCTGGGGGATCTCGCCCTGTATTAGCGTCCCCGTCACCTGTCAGCTCCCCTTTTAATCGCCCTCTTAGTTAGCATCAACCTGTGTGTTAGTTTTAGTTTTATCATCGTTAGTAATGTGCAATAACGCGACTGCTCTCCCTCCTTCTGCTTCCAGGTCATCAGTCGCCTCTGCCCGTCTGTCGTTCCTTCAGTCCATTGCCCGGTCCTGCCGATTCTCGCCCCGCTGTCGCGACCCCGTCGCTTCTCCCTCTCCTACAGTCGGCCCGTGTCTACATCCGCTCGGGTTTAGCCCCTTCCACTCAGCGATCGTATTCGTTCGCTTGGCGCCTGTACGCTAAGTTCTGTGTGGCTGTTGGGTCCTCCCTTCTCCCGGTTCTCGTACCCACAGTCATAGCTTTCATCACGTACTGTTTTGACCATCGCCGTTTCAAGCTGCCTTACATTAAATCCCTCCTAGCTGGCATTAACTTCCATGCACAACTTCATCATCTGGGTCCACTCCTGAGTTTGTTCTCCAACCACGTCATTAAACTCTTCCTGAAGGTTTTAGCTAAGCGTTCTCCTCCCCAGCTTGACGGCAGACGACCCATCACTTTTTCTGTTCTTAAGAGACTTCTAGTAGCCCTCCGGTCCTCCTCCTATTCGTCGTATCTGAAGGCGCTCCTTTCAAGCGTGTTTCTCCTGGCCTTCTACGGACTCCTTCGGGTCGGCGAGTTTACATCTCGGGGCAGCTTCGACCTTCAGTAGATCTAACCCCCGATGATCTGGTTTTCTTTCCCGATCATTTTGACCTCCGCCTCAAGCACTCGAAGGGCAAAGGCCCTGCAGTCGTCTCCATAGCTCGCATAGACGGCCCGTATTGTCCCTTCCGTGCCATGGTTAGGTTCATCTTTAAACGTCGTAGGCTCCGCCCCTCCGTCGGTCCCTTGTTCCTCACTCCCGACGGCACCCCCATGACTGCAGCATGGTTCGTCAGATTTCTCAGGAAATCCTTGGCCCTATGCGGCCTTCCCCCTCTCCATTACTCTGGCCATTCCTTTCGGATTGGGGCTGCTACCTCCGCCGCTGTTCAAGGTGCATCGGGGGCATCCCTCCAACAGCTAGGTCGCTGGTCTTCGACAGCCTACTCCTCTTACGTCCGCCCGGATCTTCAATCAGTGCTCTCTGCTCAACGCTTGCTCAGCCGTTAGGTGAGCTCTAACATCACATACTAGTGGTAGTGTCCTCCTGCTCTGTGTCACCTCCCTCTTTTGACGGCTCGAGCCAAATCACTTCCCCTTTTGTCTTCTCTCCCTGGAATGGGGCTAGAGTCCATGCACGCTCGCTCTCGGTTGCCCAAGCGAGGCTCGTTCCCGGGAATGCCGCTGTCGCCCAGTCCGAGAAAAGAGGCCGTCATTGCCCAGTCCGAGAAAAGAGGCCGTCGTTGCCCAGTCAGAGAAAAGAGGCCGTCGTTGCCCAGTCCGAGAAAAGAGGCTGTCGTTGCCCAGTCCGAGAAAAGAGGCCGTCGTTGCCCAGTCCGAGAAAAGAGGCCGTCGTTGCCCAGTCCGAGAAAAGAGGCCGTCGTTGCCCAGTCCGAGAAAAGAGGCCGTCGTTGCCCAGTCCGAGAAAAGAGGCTGTCGTTGCCCAGTCCGAGAAAAGAGGCTAGTCGTTGCCCAGTCATCAGTCCACGTAAAGAGGCAGTCGTTGCCCAGTCCACGTAAAGAGGCAGTCGTTGCCCAGTCCAAGAAAAGAGGCTGTCGTTGCCTAGTCCGTGAAAAGAGGCTGTTGCCCATGCATGCCCTCGGGCAGCCAGACCCTCGCCAGCTCGGCCCCGGCTTTTCTTTTTGGGGGGTAGATATCCATAATCTATCTCCCTATGCCGGACATTCAAGCTCTCAGCAGTCCGGCATGCATGCCCTCCGCCGGGGCCCGAGCGCCAAAGAAACCTTAATCAATAAAACATTTTAATTGTGTTCTCTCTCTCGTTTTGTGAGTCTCTTCAGGTTGAAATGAAGTCGAAGACGCAAATTCAACAATGGCAGGACTCACAGCTGCATCGAATCACTCAACTGTCCACCTGGATACAGCTGCATCGAATCACTCATCAACTGTCCACCTGGATATGAGGCACCCCTTTCCTCAGCTCTTCCTGTTTGCCCGTTACTAGTCTAGTCGCCTCCCTCCACCTCCCCGTCTCCTCCCGGGGTTTCTGGTTCCTCGGCTCCCCCCTGTTCTGCGTCCCGCCTCCGCCGCCTGGGGTTGTCCTGCTCGCCTTCGTCTTGGTCCTGCTGCTGTGTGCGTTCCTGCTTCCTGTTCCCTGCGACCCAGCCGGTCATGGCAGATGGCCGCTTGTCCTGAGCCTGGTTCTGCTGGAGGTTTCTTCCTCTCGAGGGAGTTTTTCCTTCCCACTGTCGCTTCGTGCTTGCTCAGGATGGAGGTTCTGCGCTGGTGTTCGTCTCAGGGTTGACCGGTGCCGTCGGCCGCTGGCTGGCCGGCATTCACGTACCGGTGGGATGGATTGGACGTCTGCGGTCCCGTCTCCACCACCGGGTTCGGGTCCCGGGGGGGGTAGATATCCATAATCTATCTCCCTATGCCGGACATTCAAGCTCTCAGCAGTCCGGCATGCATGCCCTCCGCCGGGGCCCGAGCGCCAAAGAAACCTTAATCAATAAAACATTTTAATTGTATTCTCTCTCTCGTTTTGTGAGTCTCTTCAGGTTGAAATGCAAATTAGCACAAGGTCAGCAATGCATTGAAATGCTCAGGGCAAGAAGAACCATCTCGACTCGCCAAAAAAACAAGAAATACCAAAGCATGCATTAAAAATACAAAAACAAGGTGCCAAAAGTGAAAAAGAAATACATCTACAGTGTGGTTCTGTTTGCAGCATGGTCTTGTTAGCAGGTGCCATTAGCAAGATGATGGTGCAACAGCTGCCCTTCCAGACTGTCCTCCAGAACTGGGTCCAGCAGACAGAGAACATCCAAGGTTTCCCTGCAGAACCAAACAGGTCCGTAGAGTTTGGTCCGTGCAGGCAGATGGAGGATCATGGAGACGGCTGCCATGTCAGGCCTGAGCCTTAGGCTGGAAGGGGGCTGGGAACTGAATCATGATGGAGCAATGGAAAGGCAGCAACAAAGAAAACTCCACAAGTGCATCACGGTCATACCCGTGGCATGGGTGTGCATTGTAGGCACAAAAACAGTTAAAACAAAAACAGCAGAAACAATAAAAGATCGAGTCGAAGTGGAGCTCCCATTGGTGCTACCATTCTGCAGTGCACATGAAGTTACACACAAAAGCAGCCCCAGCCATCACACTACCATCAGTATGTTTGACCGATGTTCTTTTTCTGAAATGTGGGGTTAGTTTTATGTTAGACATAACGAAACGCACACCTTCCAAACAGTTCCACTTTGGTCTTGTCAGTCAAAATGTTTTCCCAGAGCTCTTGAGGCTTGTAACGACCGTATGTATACTGATTGTTGTAGTACCTTCCCAAGGCACAAGAGGGCGCCTCCTTCCTTTTAACTCACCACAGAAGTCAGAGAGTCGCTGGGAGTTGGACTGTGTGTACACGTTCGCTGCCCTGCTCAACCTCAGTAACGAAGTGGTGAGGAATATACGGACTATCTTCTAAATATTCATGTATGAATATTAGACTTAGCGCCGTGGAGACCTGGCAATGTATGGTTTTGTAAGCAATATAATAAAAGTACCACTGAGAATCAATGCTTGTTTGCTCTTTTCCAAGCTACTCTGGAGCACATGTTGCTAATGCTAAGCTAGCTCTCCTCCTACACACCACCATCACGTTACAAGTGGCGCCCGAACATCTCCTTTGGACCTCAGATATATTCTTCTGGACCTCACCAGGATTTTTTTCTCTCTCATAAAGTGCTGGTGAGATACTTTTGCCTTTTCTGGACACGTGGACGAGTCTTTTTGGCCAGTACCGTATCGACCCGTCTGGGACCTGACTACAGGTAGTCCCCGACTTACGAGCGAGTTCCGTTCCTCCGAGGCGCTCGTAAAGCGAAAATTCGTAACTTGGAACGGCCGCCACGTGTCTCGTAAGTCCGGAATTTCGCTCGTAAGTTGGAACGGTTTTGCTAGCGCGACTACAAACACTCGTTTTTCATCGAAAAACTGCTTACGAGTGCATAAAAATGATCGGAAACGTGTGTCCACATGTTTAGCTAACGAACTGTGGTGAAAAAACACAGAAAAACTCGGTATTTTTTGCGTTTTTTCCAAAAATTCGCCAGCTCGTAAGTCCGGAACCTCGTAGGTCAGAGCGCTCGTAAGTCGGGGACTACCTGTAATCCCTGGACCAGCCGTGACTACAACGTGTGCCAAGCGTGGACATGCGAAGTCCCCATTCTGCCCGCACGTCTTCAGAACCAACCACTGCAAATACAGAAGCACTGGGCCCAGCACGACCACTCGTTCCTCTTGATTTGAAGAGTCAAATGGATGATAATGGTGTTGCCCCAGCCAAACATCGCACCAGGCAGTGGGACAAGTTCAGAGGGGGGAAGACGTTTCATCATGGCCGCCCTCCAGACGCTAAATAGCCTCATCCAAAATCACCTCCAGCTCAAGAGAGCCCGTTCTAGACTGTTTTTCATGCTGACAAGAAGGTGATTTGTTTGATCTGTTTGTTTTTTTAACATGTTATTGCACTCCTGTTATTTGTGCTACACAAGTGTCATTTGTTCTACATGACCTGGTTATTTGAAGTTCATGTTAGATCGTTAAAAAAAAAAATCCCACTGTACATGTACTTATATTTGATTTGCTTTTTATGAATGTATCTTTATTTGAATGTACCAATCTTGCTTGTGATCTATGTATAGATTGCTGCTAAGTAATGGTTTTTTATTCTCTGTTCTTGCGGCTGAGGACAGCCTTTTCTTTCCTGGGGGGACTATGTAACGACCGTATGTATACTGATTGTTGTAGTACCTTCCCAAGGCACAAGAGGGCGCCTCCTTCCTTTTAACTCACCACAGAAGTCAGAGAGTCGCTGGGAGTTGGACTGTGTGTACACGTTCGCTGCCCTGCTAAACCTCAGTAACGAAGTGGTGAGGAATATACGGACTATCTTCTAAATATTCATGTATGAATATTAGACTTAGCGCCGTGGAGACCTGGCATTGTATGGTTTTGTAAGCAATATAATAAAAGTACCAGTGGGAATCAACGCTTGTTTGCTCTTTTCCAAGCTACTCTGGAGCACATGTTGCTAATGCTAAGCTAGCTCTCCTCCTACACACCACCATCACGTTACAGGCTGCACCAATGTTCCACCTCCTGCCTGTAGCTGGATTCATCCAACCACAGCTTTGTCATCTGCAAACTTCATGATATGGCAGTTCGGCTGTTTTGCTCAGCGGTCATGTGAACAGGGAGGCCAGAAGGGGACTCCGTGTGCAGCCCCAAAGGTGATGAGGGACGAGGAGATGTTGCGGACCCTCAAAGACATCGGCCTTTCTGATAGAAAGTCCAACACCCAGTTGTAGAGGGAGGAGCTCAGTCCCAGTGAGGACCATTTATGGACCAGGGTTTGTGGGCTAATGGTGCTAAAGGCCTATGTGAAGTCCACATAAAGCATCTGGATATAAGAATCTCCAGGTGGGTGATCTAGAAGACTGAGTCCGGCATATTGTCATTTAACCATGTTTATGTTAAACAAAGCTCCTCTCATCATGTGAGACACTGAAGAGTCCTAAACTCTTAGAGATGTGCTCCAAAGGAGAGAGAGAGAGTACTTGTATAAAAAAGAATTTATTCTGACAGGCATAAGGGTTACAGGATTAATCAGAGTACAGGCATAAAATACATTTTATATACATATAAAATGGGAGCAGATACAGAACCTTCCTATTGCAACGTTCCCTCCAAAGTGCTCAGCTAGTGATCGTGTGTTCTCTGTTATTGCGTCTTGTCGTATTCCTATTGGTTGTTTCAAGATAAACCTGCTGCTTCCAGCTCGTTACCATGGTGTTCAAGGTTGCTGACTGATTTCTGGTGCACTGACCTTGTATGAAGCATTTCTGTGCAGTCTGAAAACTACAAGTTTACTGTGTTGTTAATAGTAGACTGTGGGCAACTACTGTACTCTGATTGATCACTAATGATGTGTGTGTCATTAATCTCATGTAATGTGAGCCCTAATGTGTAATGTGTTCTACTTAAAAGTTATTGTATGTGTAATATGTTGTTTCACAGAGTGTATCTGCAATGTCACGTGTTAACCAGAAGTAATTAGTGTTCGTCTAAAGTACAGCGAGAATACCTTGATGAAACAGTAACACTTTTTGAGCATAAACGTATACAACGGTGTCATAACTCTTCAACACCAACATCTGTACTATACTTTTCTCCAAAGAGTGAATGTTGATCAGAAATATGGATAATCATAGCAGACTGTTGTTAGCTCTAGCTCGTAGCCTGGCCAGCGCGCCACCCCCTTATCCCGCTTCTGCTTCCGCATACACAGCTTTCGCCTTCACTTGGTCCAATGCCCTCTGCTGCTACACACATGCTTTGTTGTGTGTAGCAGTGTTGTGTGTAACTATGCTTTGTAAGTGTTCGTGGGCTCTTAGGAGCTCCAGTCTTCCCAGCATCGCCTTCCGTCCAATAACTGGTCCATCCATCCATTACCTTCCGCTTGTTCCGATGTTGGGTTGGAGGGGCAGCAGCTTGAGCAGGGAGGCCCAGACATCAAGATGGCCGCGCTCAGACCGGCTGCAGCTTCACGGGCTCCTGGTTCATTCCTAGTTTTTAGTAATTTTAATAGTGTTTTTGTACCTGACTCTGCGCGTTTTTTGCGGGTGAATTATAGCCGAACTGAACTGTTAAAGACCGTGTAAAGTAAAATTAAATGTTAATGTTAAATTAAGTGTTAGCTTCCAATTTACCTAGTCTGGTGTGTACCAGTGGCCCAGCTTGCTTATAACTTCTCTCTCCCTCTCACAGTCTCCAATTGAGAAAGCTTATCGGATGATGAGCGAAACGTCTTGTTGCTACAAATAAAATCCAGTTGTTCTGTATTGAACGCCTTTTTTGATCAAATTAAATGTGTGTTTTGAGTTTGTCACACGGCATAAATATGTGTTATTAATCACCCATATAAATCTGACTGATTAAAAACATTGTTTACCTTATAAAATTAAGTCTCAAAAATAATGAAAAAACATAATTGTGCCCTGGTCTGAAACGCTGGGGGCGTGTCAGCGCGTGGGCGTGGTTTCAGCGCAGTACTGCGCCCGTGTCCTGCACCCTGAAGATGTTCGCGAAGGCTGGCAGCCTAATTGGAGTTCTCCAGCCCTACTCATTTGAACCTCCAGAGCCAGACTCAGACTCTGAGTCAGACAGTGACCACTGTGACGGTCGGCATCGTTCTTCACAGCCTGCATCAGAGCTGTGTGTGGAGAGGCAGACAGGTGCAGCAGAGATCCAGTAAACCTGCACTGCGGTAAAGTTAGTTTCATGTTGGAAGTTGGATATTCGAGCTCCGTGGCTTCAGGGGTGTGTTGCTCTCGTCAGTCCGCTTCATGGAGTCTGATTTCGGGCAGCTGCGCTGAGTCTGCCCCTTCTCAGAGACAGGGGCGCAACTACATATTTTTGAGGTGGATGCGAAAACATCAACGGCGCCCCCCCCCCCTTTTTTTAACCTGCCGCCTCATACAGCTTTCCTCCCTTAGTCATGCACTTAGAAAATACAGTAGCAATATTACAGATTTTTTTTATGTTACATATTATATCAGGTGATCATTCCAATCATAAACAAATAATAAGTTTAATAAAGTACAACTATATAGCAGTAGTGGTAATCAGTGCTCAATATTTTATGTAGCGAAAATATGAAATCTTAACAGCCTGGAGTCCATGTCAGTGTTTTAACATTTATGACATTTAAACTGTTACTTTCCGTGAAAGAAGACAATGAAAGATGGTCATCAGAAATTCAAACCATCATGGTATACTAGGTTTTTGTTGCCTCCCTAATGTAATTATTCCTACCTGATGTCATCACTTGTCTCCTCTATCACTGACCTCGTGTCTGTCTCCTTCACCCTTTGTCTGTGGCATTCTGCACTAAGTCATATGGTCAAAAAAGCATTATACAGGTAGTCCCCGACTTACGAGCGAGTTCCGTTCCTCCGAGGCGCTCGTAAAGCGAAAATTCGTAACTTGGAACGGCCGCCACGTGTCTCGTAAGTCCGGAATTTCGCTCGTAAGTTGGAACGGTTTTGCTAGCGCGACTACAAACACTCGTTTTTCATCGAAAAACTGCTTACGAGTGCATAAAAATGATCGGAAACGTGTGTCCACATGTTTAGCTAACGAACTGTGGTGAAAAATCACAGAAAAACTCGGTATTTTTTGCGTTTTTTCCAAAAATTCGCCAGCTCGTAAGTCCGGAACCTCGTAGGTCAGAGCGCTCGTAAGTCGGGGACTACCTGTACATTAGTTGTAAAAAATTACAGATCTTAATACAGTTTTTAAAAATAATGTTTACACGTTATTGCTTGGGCTTAAGTAGCTGTTCCCTCACTTCCACCTGCATTAGACCAACCTGTTGCCTTCCCCAGTCTGTCCTGATTCTTCCTCTGTCATCTTCTCTTCCTTCTCTCCATCCTCACAGCTGAATGACATTAATTTTGTGTTAAGTAGGTTTAAAAATACAGCAGTCAAACCACAATAGAAATGAAACTTTAATTTAAATGATCTCCTTGTTGGATAACAGTTACTGACTGGACATTTCATCTGATCTGACTTACCAGATACATCACAATACACACCACTGTAGTGATATTAAATAAGACATTTAAACTCAAGTGTCCCTCTGCCAAAAAGGTTGGTAACATGGGTCACCAACCTTTTTGAGTCTAAGGGCTATAGTGACACTGAGGACTAATTTGTCTGATACACACATAAACTTGTACAACTCATCTTTAATTAAAGAATCAATAATAATTAATGTACATATGAGTGAATAAATTGCAGCACTGCATTGGAACATAGCTGGGAACTGCCACCACAACAGTTTAGCTTTCCTGTGTTGTTTCCTGAGTTTTATTTAGGTCATTCTTACACTTAGTGTGTGGATGTGTGTGTGACACGTATCAAATATTCATAAAAATATTAAACAAATCACGTCTATAGGGGAGGCATCATTTATTTAACAGCCAAATATGGGACGATTCCTATATTAGGCTAGCTTTAGCTAACCTGAATATTTACAAGCCTCCTGTCCTGCTCATATACACTGACTGTACTTACCTACTATCTTTTAACCACATTGAAAGGCTTTTTTTCCATCCTGCCAACAACTTCCTTCTCCCTTTTTCTGTTTTGCACCCTGGAAAGTTTTTTTCTGCTGCTCCAGTGCACGAGTGAAAAAAATAAAAAAATTAAAATAAATAACGCGCCTGTGGGCGCGTGTTCACACTCACAGCACCTGTGTGTGAAGGGAGAGCAGAGAGACAGGAGGAGGGAGGTGAGGGAGCAGGGGGGGCGCCTAATCAGTGCTGTTCCTGTTATTGTCATTTCATGCAGTTAAAGAAAATGCCTGCTAGAAAAACGTTTTTTTCAAGAGACGCTTTTGACGCCCCTTAAGTCCAGCGTCCCCATGCGGTGCATCCACGGCATTCATTCATTCAACCTTTAAGGACTCATACGTGCGTCTGCTCTTTGTGGACTTCACATCTGCCTTCAACACCATGATCCCCCAAACTCTGATAGACAAACTATCCACACTTGGACTAAGCCCCTCTATTTGTAACTGGGTCTTAGACTTCTTAACAGACAGACCACAGTCCGTGAAGATCCACAACTTCTCCTCCTCCACCATCACCCTCAGCACTGGCTCTCCTCAAGGATGTGTGCTGAGCCCTCTTCTGTTCACTCTGCTCACATATGATTGTACAGCCACACATCCAGGCTGTCATATTGTTAAGTTTGCAGATGATACAGCTGTGGTGGGATGCATCACAGATAATGATGAATCCAGCTACAGACAGGAGGTGGAACATCTGGAGAGCTGGTGCAAAGAGAACAACCTTCACATGAATGTGAAGAAGACGAAGGAGATGATTGTGGACTTCAGAAGGAACAAACACACCCACACCCCACTGTATATAGGTGGATCTGCGGTGGAGGTGGTCTCCAGCTACAAATACCTGGGTGTACACATGAATGATAACCTCAGCTGGAGCAACAACACCACCAGCCTGATCAAGAAAGGTCATCAGAGACTCTACTTCCTCAGACGGCTGAGACGAGCCGGTCTGAGAAGCCCAGTCCTCACCTCGTTCTACAGGTGTGCAGTGGAGAGCGTCCTGTGCTCCAGCATCAACGTGTGGCATGGAGGCTGCACAGTTGCAGAGAGAAAAGCTCTGCAGAGAGTGGTGAAGGCTGCACAGAAGTCTGTGGGAGTCAGTCTCCCCACCATCACAGACATTTACACCTCCAGATGCAGAAAAAGAGCCACCTGCATCATGAAAGACCTCACTCACCCAGCACACTCACTCTTTGCACCACTCCCCTCGGGACGGAGGTTGAGGAGCATCAAATGTAGAACCACTAGACTGAGGAACAGCTTCTACCCTGAGGCTGTCAGACTCATGAATAAATAAATAATAAGAATAAACACTGCAAAATGTCACATCATACTGATACTGATCTGTTTCTTGTTGCTGCGTTCATCTGTGACCATCTGCTCATGTTCGTGCTGCTGTTTATAATGATGTTTTTCTACTACATTAGGGCTTAGTGTATTACTAGCTGATGTGATGTCTCTCTTAGTTAATCCTAGATGTTATTATTGTATTTCTCTTGCATTTGTTGTTGGATGTAACTGGGACCCTGTGTACATAATCTCGTTTTCAACACATGTACTACATGCGGTGCAAATGACAATAAATTCTCTCTGACTCTGACTCTGACTTTATTTAGTCAGGTAAATCTTTTGAACCTCATGGGCTCATTTACGAAAGCGACCTGCTAAAACTAAAGAACAATGAACAGCAATGGTAGAATTTCCTTAAACAATAAACAATAAACAAACAAACAATAAACAATAGAAAACAAAAAGAGAAAAAAAAAGATTTTTTTTTTTTTTCTTTAACAAAGTATCAAAAAACTAGCAAAACATTATAAGGTAGATGTATAAAATCAAAGACAGGAACAAATCTGCATTGGTTTTTGCCAGGATTCCAACAGATTCTGAAAACCATTTAGAGAAGTCAAGTTCGAGAGCTTCAGATCTTTTTGTAAGATATTCCATGAAGCAGGGCTTAAGTATGGGCATAGCGCCCATTTGCGCCACTGCTCAGAGACGTCATGGTTCGCTTAGGGGTCCCTAAGCGAACCATGACGTCTCTGAGAAGGGGCAGACTCAGCGCAACTGCCCGAAATCAGACTCCATGAAGCGGACTGACGAGAGCAACGCACCCCTGAAGCCACGGAGCTCGAATATCCAACTTCCAATGTGAAACTAACTTTACCGCAGTTAAACCTGCTCTGTTTTTATCTCAGTTCTGGCTGTAACAGCAGCTCCTTTTTCCAAGAGTTACGCTGTTTTTAGTGCACAAACAACTCTGGTTTTGTTTTTAAAGTTGAGGACACAACTATAATTCATAACTCCGCTGTTATGTGTTTAATAATAAGCGCTATTTTAGAAGATGAGCGGACTCGCTGCACCCGGTCCGACCCGGTCACATCGCATGCGGGGTCTGTGTTGGTGATTAAAATATAGAGTAATCACGTTGATAACTAAGTATGCAATGGACCTGTCGCATTTTCTTAGCAAAAAAGGAGCTATAGCTATTGCTATCTGATGCTATCTGCGATTCGCGAGTGAACGGCTCCACCGAGGCGAAGAAGTAATTTATACGGCTGGAGCTGCAGGGGGTGGGGCTATACTTAAGAAGACCGCGTGACGAAACGCGGTCACATTTAAAACACGCCTAAAAAATCCTGAAACAGACATATCTTTATACACAGTTTGATCTATAACTCCAAAATTAATTGAGCTACAATTTTGAGACTTTTTACTCATTTACAAGATTACAATTATGACGTTTGTAATGTTTATTGAAGAAAATATTGAAATTCACTTTACACGGTCTTTAAGAATCTGAACGGATTTACCACAGGGCACAACTGATATCAGCAACGAACTCAAATCAGAGCTCGGCAGAATGGAGCTTTTAAGGACATCTTTCTGGAAGCAGATGCGCTCCGGTTCACGTTCCAGGGGAAAGAAAAGGAAGCGGTGCTCCCGAGGTCAGAAACGGGGCTGCCGAGCATGAATTATGGCGAGTCTGTGGGCAGACGCTAAAACCGGGAGACCCCCGATGCCGGCTCTTTTTCTCTCCAATGTCCGCTCGCTGGACAACAAAATGGATCTGCTCCGTCTGAGAGTAACAGCGTCGGAGGAAATGAGGAGGTGCTCTGTGCTCTGCCTCACGGAAACGTGAATCTCTAAGGATTAGGGATGTCCCGATCCGATCACGTGATCGAAAACCGGGTCCCGATCACGTGATTTCAGACTCGACTCGGGCGTTACACACCGATCAGGGATCGGATATATATGTGTATATTTATTCTAAACACAAACGGGAATATTATATTAACTGTATGTTGTGTTACAGAGTCAAATTGTCTCGAAAAAGAACGTGCACAATATTTTAGCAACAGCGCCTGCCGTAAAGCGTGACTGTCGTAAAAAAGAAGTGGAACGCAGCATATTAGCTTTAAGTGGTCGGATATATATGTGTATATTTATTCTAAACACAAACGGGAATATTATATTAACTGTATGTTGTGTTACAGAGTCAAATTGTCTCGAAACAAAACGTGCACAATATTTTTGCAGCCGCGCCTGCCGTAAAGCAGTGACTGTCGTAAAAAAGACGCGGAACGCGGCAGCTTGAAGGGAGGCAGCGATGTCTGTCGTGTGGAGATATTTTAAAGTGGATGACAAAGATATTGCGTTTGCAAACTGTGAGTTATGTACAGTTCGTATTTCAAGAGGAGGTACAGACAGTTCGTATTTCAAGAGGAGGTAAGGAAAAGGCTGCATTTAACACAACAACCTAAGTTTCTTATTTGTTTACATGCCTGCTCAGTATTTTAAGTTGAGCTGCTTATTTTAAATTAGACATTTTTATTTCATACTGTTTTTTAAAAAAAAAATCTTATTACGGTACTTGATTGTTCAATCTACCTCACAGAAGTATTCTGTTAAATATTAAGGTAAATAATATAAAAATTAAGGGACATCTAGATCTGTTTCTTTTTTTTCCCTTCATTTTAAAAATGTATTTTAGAAGTATCGGATCGGGACTCGAAATCGGCCAATTCTCAAATTAAAGGACTCGGACTCGAGGCCAAAAAAACCTGATCGGGACATCCCTACTAAGGATACACCGGACTCTGTTTATGAGTTGGATGACAGACTCTTTTTCAGAACGGACCGGTGCACCGAGACTACGGGAAAAACAGGAGGCGGCGGTGTGTGTGTTAGGGGTGGGCGATATGCCTCAAAAATTATATCGTGATATTTCAGAGCGATATCACGATAACGATAAATTTCGTGATATAACCCAAAAAAAAAAGAAATCAAATTTATTTATTTGACAAAATTAATTTAACATGTTGCTTTGCAGTATTATATATTTTTTTTAAACAACAAGGGTTAATTTGACTGAAATTACTTTATTTAGTAAAGTATTCAGTCAGTATAAAAATAAAAAATAAAAAAGATCTGTTATTTAGATTGAAAAAGTCTGCACAAAATATAATGGACTATCTTTAGGCTTTTAATACCTAGTAGTTCTTTGACATTCTTGTTAGGTCTAAATTGTTTTTAATTTTTAACTGGCTGTTTTTTATTGTTATTTTTTATTGTTTGTTTTATTTCTGTATTGTTCAGCACTTTGTGCACCTTCTGGCTGCTGAAAAGGGCTCTATAAATAAAGATTGATTGATTGATTGATTGATAAACAAAAACCACCACAAAAACTAAAGTTCAGGTGTAGTTTCCTAAATCACTCTCCATGTAAAATATATTATTCTTTGTTTCTAAAGAGTGACACGGTCGAAAATTTGTTGACGGTCCCTAAGTGAACCATGACGTCTCTGAATAGGGGCAGACTCAGCGCGGCTGCCCGAAATCAGACTCCATGAAGTGGACTGACGAGAGCAACGCACTGATGAAGACACGGAGCTCGAATATCCAACTTCCAACTTGAAAATAACTTCACTGTGGTTTTGTCTTGGTTCGTGGAGAGCCGCGCGTGTTTGTAGAGACAGTTTGCAGAGCGAGGGGAGACCAGCCCGCAGCGCGACTGCTCAGTGGGGTGGGGGGGCGGGTGGGGGCATTTGATCCTCTACCTGCTGTTCAGAGCAGCCAGGGGACAGAGCTGACATGACGCGCGGTTTGTTTTTATCATTTTAGCACCAGTACAGACTGGTGGAAGAGAGGTGCGCAGTTCAGTTTGAAGCGCTCGGTTGGGGGGCGGGGCGTCCTTACGTATCACGTCATGAAATTAGCATATCATGATATCTTTTTTTTGCCCGGGCAAGCTATTTTTACCGGTATTATCGTAAACGATATGATATGGCCCACCCCTAGTGTGTGTTTACGTGCACAAGGATTGGTGCTCGAACTGTGCTGTCATCAAAAGGCTCTGCTCAGCTGCTGTGGAGCTGATCACAGGAAGGTGTCGGCCTCATTATTTACCCCGTGACTACTCAGTGATCCTTATCACTGTTATTTACATAGCCCCTGATGCTAATGCTAATGTCGCCCTGGGAGAAATTCATGACTTACTCAGCTCGCTGCAGTGTAAATATCCAGAGGGGCTCTTCATTGTTTCAGGTGACTTCAATCACGTGGATTTAAAGGTCTCCCTCCCAACCTTCAATCAGCACGTTTCCACAGTAACAAGAGGAAATAAAACGCTTGACCAAGTCTAAACGAATGTGAAAGGGACGTACACGGCGAAGCCACGCCCACTGCTCGGGGCTTCTGACCACTCCTCTTTGATCTTGGTCCCAGGACAGCTTCCCCCACTCAGACGCTTTAAGCCGGAACAAAGAGAGATAAAAGTTTGGCTTCAAGGTAGCACCTCCATGCTGAGAGACTGTTTTGAAAATACAAACTGGTCTGTCTTCAGGGAGGCAGCTACTGATGGGAGCTCAGTGGATCTGGAACTTTATGCTTCCTCAGTTCTGGGTTATATTAGCACATGCTCTGAAAATGTATCCATAAAAAATATGTTAAATTTTACCCCAACACAAAACCCTGGTTAAATAAAGAGGTCCGCACCCTGCTGGCAGCCAGGAACACTGCCTTCAAGTCTGGAAACACAGAGGAACTGAGAAAGAGCAGGAAAGAACTGGTTGCTGGCATTAAGAAGGCCAAGGCCACATATGCACAGAGGATCGAGGGACAGTTCACCTCACAAGACCCACGGAGCATGTGGAAGGGCATCAAATGCATAACAGATTACAAAGGCAAGAGCAAACAATGCCCCAAGGACCCATCTCTGCCTGATGCCCTCAATAAGTTTTATGCACGTTTTGAAGACCCAAACAGACCAGCTAGCACCAGACTCACCTCATCACCAGATGAAGAGCATCTCAGAGTGACCGCAGCAGAAGTGAGAGGCAGTCTCAGAAGGATCAACCCTCATAAAGCAACCGGACCAGACAACATCCCAGGGAAAGTTCTGAAGGAATGTGCGGACCAGCTCTGTGAGGTGCTGGCTGACATCTTCACCACCTCACTTGCACTGGAGTCAGTTCCCACCTGCCTGAAGACCGCCACCATCATCCCAGTCCCAAAGAGCTCCACAGTGACTGGTCTGAATGACTATAGACCGGTGGCCCTCACCCCGATAGTCGCTAAATGTTTTGAGAAACTGGTCATGTCCCACATCAAGACAACCGTCAACATCAACGAGGATCCTCATCAGTATGCATACCGCGAGAACCGATCAACAGAGGACGCCATCTCCTCTGTGGTCCACACTGCTCTCACCCACCTGGATCAGAAGGACTCATACGTGCGCATGCTCTTTGTGGACTTCACATCTGCCTTCAACACCATGATCCCCCAAACTCTGATAGACAAACTATCCACACTTGGACTAAGCCCCTCCATTTGTAACTGGGTCTTAGACTTCTTAACAAACAGACCACAGTCCGTGAAGATCCACAACTTCTCCTCCTCCACCATTACCCTCAGCACTGGCTCTCCTCAAGGATGTGTGCTGAGCCCTCTTCTGTTCACTCTGCTCACATATGATTGTACAGCCACACATCCAGGCTGTCATATTGTTAAGTTTGCAGATGATACAGCGGTGGTGGGATGCATCACAAACAATGATGAGTCCAGCTACAGACAGGAGGTGGAACACCTGGAGAGCTGGTGCAAAGAGAATAATCTTCACATGAATGTGAAGAAGACAAAGGAGATGATTGTGGACTTCAGAAGGAACAAACACACCCACACCCCACTGAACATAAGTGGATCTGCAGTGGAAGTGGTCTCCAGCTACAAATACTTGGGTGTACACTTGAATGATAACCTCAGCTGGAGCAACAACACCACCAGCCTGATCAAGAAAGGTCATCAGAGACTCTACTTCCTCAGACGGCTGAGACGAGCTGGTCTGAGCAGCCCAGTCCTCACCTCCTTCTACAGGTGTGCAGTGGAGAGCATCCTGTGCTCCAGCATCAACGTGTGGCATGGAGGCTGCACAGCTGCAGAAAGAAAAGCTCTGCAGAGAGTGGTGAAGGCTGCACAGAAGTCTGTTGGAGTCAGTCTCCCCACCATCACAGACCAAGATGGTGTAGTGGTTAGGGCGTTTGACTTGGGACCCGAAGGACGCGGGTTCGCGTCCTGGCCACTACACACCTTGCGGTGTCTATGAGTGCACACCTATTTCTCCAGCTCCCCGAGCGCTTTCTATGGCTGCTCACTGCACCACCTGGTAGGTGGTTGGGTTAAATGCAGAGACGAATTTCGTCTGTGTATGGGAAACATACGCAGATGACAAGATTAGACAATTATTATTATTATTATTATTATTAAGTCAAAGTCAAAGTCAACTTTATTGTCAGATCTGCAATATGTACTGTACAGGACATACACAGGACCGAAATTGCGTTTCTCTCAGTCCCTCGGTGCAACAGTAAACATCTAAACATTGAAACACTGAAACATATAATAATAGACATAAGCATAAAATAGTAAAACTAACACTGTCCTGAGTTTTTGCATAGTGGTATAAGAGTATGAAAATTTACACCAACTCTAAAACTAAAACTAAAACATTAAACATTTAATGAACATAATACTGTCCTGAGTTTTTGCATACTAGTATAAAAAAAGAGTATAAAAAGTATAACTAAAATAAACTAAAGGTTTCTAGCATTGACATTTGCAAAGTGGCAAAGCAGCGTATGAGTTAATGTGCACAGTATATGTATGAGGTAGTAGTTGATGTTGTTATAGAGGCAAAAAGTGGCATATGCAGTAAGGCACATTGGGCATCCCTAAATAAGACCGTTCAGAGCACACTGTATATGTATCAGCAGTGGTGTAGATATTAGAGTAGTGTACTGTAAATGTAAACAGTAGTAATTAAATGTAAGCAGTAGTAATAAAAGTAAACAGTATTAATAAATGTAAACAGAGAATGTAAACAGTATTATGACTATAGGCAGTGATGTAATACAAACATTAGTGCAAGTATGAGAAGTAGTGCAAACTGTATGAGCACATGACCGAGAGTTTAGTGAATAACCCGTTTGATGACACAGAGTCCAGTGTTAAAATCTTTGTGTTGTGTGGTAATGTGTGAGAAAGTTTTAGTGTTAAGGCAGTTCAAATGGGAGGGGGGGCAGAGCAGGCAGAGTGTTTAGCATCCTGACTGCCTGATGAACAGAGCTGTCTCTCAGTCTGCTGGTTCGAGCCTGGAGACTCCTCAGTCTCCTCCCTGATGGCAGCAGTCTGAAGCAGCTGTGTAGTGGGTGTGTGGGATCACCTGCCATGCAGTGGGCTTTCCGAGTGAGGCGTTTTACACCTCCAGATGCATGAAAAGAGCCACCTGCATCATGAAAGACCTCACTCACCCAGCACACTCACTCTTTGCCCCACTCCCCTCAGGACGGAGGTTGAGGAGCATCAAATGTAGAACCACTAGACTGAGGAACAGCTTCTACCCTGAGGCTGTTAGACTCATGAATAAATAAATAATAAGAATAATCACTGTGAAATATCACATCATGCTGATGCTGATCTGTTTTCTTGTTGCTGTGTTCATCTGTGACCATCTGCTCATACAGACTCATGTTCGTGCTGCTGTTTGTAATGATGTTTTTCTACTACATTAGGGCTTAGTGTATCACTAGTTGATGTTTTTCTTAGTTAATCCTAGATGTTGTTACTGTTATTTTCTCTTGCATTTGTTGTTGGATGTAACTGGGATCCTGTGTACATAATCTCGTTTTCATCACATGTACCAAATGCGGTGCAAATGACAATAAAGACTCTCTGACTCTGACTGACATCTCTTTCCACAGCCTCTTCCAGCTCTTCTGGGGGGACCCCAAGGTGTTCCTAGGCCAACCGAGAGTCATAGTATCTCCAGTGTGTCCTGGGTCTTCCCCGGGGTCTTCTTCCAGTTGGACATGCCAGAAGCACCTCCCTATGGAGGCACCCAGTGGGTATCCTTACAGATGCATGAACCACCTCAACTGGCTCCTCTCAATGTGGAGGAGCAGTGGTTCTACTCTTAGTCTCTCCTGGTTAACTGAACTTCTCACTCCATCTCTAAGGGAGATCCAGCTACCCTGCAGAGGAAACTCATCTCAACCGCCTGTATCTGCGATCTCATTCTTTCGGTCACAACCCAGAGCTTGTGACCAGAGGTGAGGGTAGGAACGTAGACTGACTGGTAAACAGAGAGCTTTGTCTTACAACTCAATTCGCCCTTCACCACAACGGGCTGGTGTAGAGTCTGCATTACTGCCGACGCTGCACCAATCCATCTGTCAATCTCACCGTGGCCAGTTGTGGCCAGTCCTACGCTTAATTTGATAAGTTCAGACCGGCTGCAAGGTAGGTGCTAACAAAGGGGTGCCTTCCTCATTGAGCTGTTTCAGCACATGCACCCAGAGCCATATATATAGAGAGTTCCGACACGCTTTGATCTCGCCGACAGGCGGTCAATCGTTCCAAACAACGGCTATGGAAACCTTGTGGAGCTGCGCCCTCTGGCGGCGACGGAGCGCTACTGCAGGCAGAAACACTGTAACCAGAGCCATGGAACAAATCACCCCCTCCATGACCCACGTGACTTCCGCATTCCATTCTTACAATGGAACTCTATGGGAGTGTCGCAACTCTCACTTTATATGGCTCTGCATGCACCAAGGTGTGTCACCATGGCAACAAAACATTCAATTTAAGGAATTTCTTGACAGGTGTGGCAAACTGAACTTGGCTTTCTTAAAAAAAGACAAGGAAAATCCCAGATAATTTATGATTTTACATGAGGAACAATTACTTGCCCACTTTAGAACCAGGTTGGCTTAGAATCAAAAAAGGCGTTCAATACAGAACAACTGGACTTTATTTGTAGCAACAAGACGTTTCGCTTCTCATCCGAGGAGCTTTATCAATTCAGGTTGGCTTAGATACCTTTTTTCTTTTACTAAATTAAATCATTTCAAATTTGCATTTTGAATGTACACAGGTTATCTTTGTCTGATGGTGATAGTTGTCTGATGACATGAACCAATCCAAAATAATAAAAATAAAGCAGGAGAAATCTGTAAGGCAAATACTTTTTCACAGCACTGGTCTAATATAAACCCACAGTAGCAGCACAATACTGGGTTCTTGTTCTTTTTTTGTCTTTAATAAGGCTTTTTATCAGCAGCTAAACCCAGCCATGTTTTCTAATTAGCCTTTTGTTTTTATAGGTCTGTGAAAAGGTTCTGCTTTGCTAACAAAAAGACCTTGATTGTCTTCAGCTGGTGTTATATAAATA
>JBBPBX010009844.1:42859-59210 GCA_038048925.1 Garcialebias charrua
TTGTTGTACTTTGGCGGCCGATAGACCACCGCACACAACACAGTGTGGGAGCTACCAAGTTCAAAGAGACCAAGCTCAAATCTACCAAAACGGGCTGGAGGTAACCGTTTACAAGTAAAACAGTTCTTAAAAACTGTCACTATTCCTCCTCCTCGACCCGTCATCCTCGGAAAATTAAAGTAGCAGCAGTTCGGCGGCAAAAGTTCATTAAAGATGCTGGACTCACCCAAACCACTTGTCCATGATTCGGTTATACATAGTTCCCAGACACGCCCCCAGTATTGCGCAAACCGGTTTTCGCACCACATCTAAAGGCAGAAGAAGGCAAGATGGCGAACTAGCAGAGCAAATTATACGGACAATAACACGAGCTACCACAGCTTCACCAAGGAACAAGAGCAAACTGGCAGTGGTCGAGTTAAATGAGTTTGAGAAAGAAATCATGGCAGACGAATCAGACAACTTGTCACAAAGTAGTTACTCCGATATCATTAATTATTTAATTAATACAAGGAGCGAGCCACACCGGCTTCACAGCACACCGGCTTCACAGCTTTAAATCCAAAAAAGATGTGTAAACTGTCTCAATCAGATCTAACCAGCTAAAAAAAGGTTTAACTAAAATAACACACAGCCAACAAACAGTCCAAGCTGAACACGGACCAGAACCAGCACTTTTGAGTCTTACCGTGTTGGAAGTTAGCATGTTGTTAGCATCTGGAGCGTGGCTCGCGGGAGCTCAGGTCGGACGGCGTGCATCCGCTGAGGCGGCCGCGGAGGCACGTCCACGTCCCATGGGACCGACGCG
Source organism: Garcialebias charrua (assembly GCA_038048925.1). NCBI lineage: Eukaryota > Metazoa > Chordata > Actinopteri > Cyprinodontiformes > Rivulidae > Garcialebias > Garcialebias charrua. The sequence goes on from JBBPBX010009844.1 coordinate 43,668, forward strand.
TCGCCCGCACGACTTGGCTCCCGTCCTCCTTCTCCAACTGGGACGGTCTGGTGGACCGTGAGGAGCAGAGGAGGCCATTGTCGCGTTAGCGAGATGCTAAGCTAACAGCATGCAAGACGGTTTGCTAAATAATGAAAAAAAAAAACAGCTCTAACACACAGACAGTTGTACTCTAACATTGTTCTGACATAGTTTCACAAAATGATTTATGTAGAATATTTTGTTTACCGGCCAAAAGGACGACGTCTTCCAGAGCAGATCAAAGCCAGACTCAGAGAGTGAAGGAGCTGCAGTCCAGCTTCTCCGATGAGATAAATCCTTCACGTTTTCTTTTTTTTTGATTAACTGAAACCTGCGCGTTGCCCAAACGTCTACCCGACTGGAACACCCACTGACACAACACGAAGTAACCATTGCAATTAATTAGAAATTAACAAAAAAAACAACGTGAAAAATGGACATCTATCAGAATGCGCTCCAACTGCTGCTTTAGCCTACATGTGGGAGGGTCAAAAAGGACAACCCACAGATGTGACGTCACATGGGAACTATGTATAAACAAGAAATCCAGGCCTTGAGAGGAAAAGTAATCCTTGATGACGAATGTTTTGTTAGCTAGCGACCTAGCATTTATCAGACCGATCCTGGTCGAGATCGGCGGATCTCCGCCACCATCTGGCATCCGAGATTCCCGGCGAAGAGATCGTAGGTTAAGAAGATTCACCCCACGTCTACAGGGTCGAGGAGTGCAGGGAGGACGAGGCTGGACCGCTCCATCATGGCCTCCACCAACAGGCACCAAGCAGGGACCCACAGGATCCAGCACGCGCAACGGGAAGGAGAGGCGCGGCACCAGCCTACGCGCACTGAATGAGTCCGGAAAACAATGCCCCAAAGCTGCCTTCGCACGTACTAGCCAACCGCTGCGTCTGCCACGACGGCGGGTTCGCTTCCGTCGGAAAGGTAGAGACCAGCAGGACCGACACAGGTACGCTGGAATGCCCAGCAGCAAGGGCGGGGTCTTGTCTCCGGTATAATTCCATGGTATCATATTACCAGTCGAGGCTCCAATGTCCAATAAACTTTGGCGATCATACACAATCCGAGCGTTCACACTTGTGTTAAAATTAAAAGCAAACAGAAAAAACAGGAAGAGCATCAGACAGCGAGCCTCAAACAACAACGGCGCCATCTTGGATTCCATTTCAATATAGACTGAGCATGCGCAGTGTGTGTGTTTAGTTGTGAACTGAGCGTGACACGAGACGTTAACATGTCGTGCTATTAGCTGTTCAATAAAGCTGAGTTCGCCAAGCTACCTCGTGAGTCCACCGCCCGTTCTTCACAGAAGCAGCCGTTCATGACATGGTGTCAGAAGTGGCCGACAGGACGCCTTACTGAGTGAGTTACTGAGTTAAATGGCAAAGTTCAGTCCACCAGAACCCTTCGACTTCTCACGCCCGGCAGAATGGCCGATGTGGCGGCTGCGCTTTGATCGCTACAGAATAGCGTCAAAGCTGGACGGAGAGAGCGGAGAGGTACAAGTCAACACGCTTCTTTATGCCCTGGGAAGAGAAGCAGAGGCTATTTACGACTCGTTTGTGTACGAGAGAGTAAATGTGGCGGCTGATGAATATGAAGAAATCGTGGAGACACATCCTGAGTTAGATTACACGACGGTAATGGCGAAATTCAGCGACCATTTTGTGCCAAGAAGAAATGTTATTCACGACAGAGCTTGCTTTCATAAAAGAGTGCAGAAAGCCGGAGAGCCTATTGAAGCATTCGTCAGAAGCTTATATGAACTAGCACAAAACTGTGAGTTTGGAGGCACAAAAGATGAACACATTCGAGACAGAATTGTGATTGGAATACTGGACCACAGTATTTCTGAAAAACTGCAGTTGGAGGCAAACCTCACGCTGGAACGAGCTATTCAGATAGCAAGGCAAAGTGAACAAATAAAGCAGCAGAGTGCTAGCTTGCGTGTCGAGCACATGGTCGACGCAATGAGTCAAGGGGGACGCCATTTTAAAACATCAAAGAGCGACAACGACGCAAGATGGAGGCGAAAACCGGAGCCCAGTGAGCCCAAAGACCCCTTCACATGTTCACGCTGTAATAGACAACATGGAAAAACGCAGCCATGCCCAGCAAAGAACAAGAGGTGCCATAAATGCAATAAATTGGGACATTTTGAAATAGTCTGCAAATCAAAAATGCTGAAAGAGGTGACAGTAGTTTCTAACAATTCAGCAAAGAGTGACGACATGATTTTTCTTGGAGCAGTAACTAATGTTAAGCCAGCTATAATAGAACAGCCAGATTCAGAAAGTGAGTGGCTTGTAGAATTACCTATAAATGGCTGTACGGTCAGATTTAAAATCGACACAGGTGCAGACACAACAATGATGTCGCTGACTACATTTAATAGACTGCTAAATAGCCTAAGATTAGTCACAGAAGCTAAAATGCCACTGGTCACCAGCCCTGGAGGTGAAGTCCACTGTGTACAGGTTTATGGCCACAAGTCAGTTTGTGACAGCCTGCTCATTTTCAGAGCTGCTCTCATTACTTTTTGTTCTCCCTCGGCCCCTCCCATCCTGCCACACTTAAAGACGCACCTGGATCACAGCTGTGAACTCACCTGATTGCTCCACTGTTCAAGCTCGTTTACCCTTCCAGTTAAAAGATGGCAGTTTCTCTCCAGACCAGAGAGTCAAGGATTCCACTAGTGTTGCATCTCTGGGCAAACAATTAAACTTTAATCCGAGGTTGTGCAATCCCTCGCCTGTTCCCTTCACTTCCTGCTGGAAGTCATCACCGTGGACCGACAGAAACAAACAAAAAGGAAACGTGCATCTACTCCTGTGCGCTCTCCGCCGTGAATCCGGAGATCCTGGAAGCGTGTGACGTCACCCAGTTCATTATTCATGACAAAAACAAAAACAACCTATGGATTTCTGATTCTGCTTTATCTGAGACCTCTCTTGCTGTGGAGCAGTAAAATATGGGAGCAGTAAATATATGGAACCTTTGACCTGTTGATTGTGGAAGACAAGAAAAGACTTGAGAACTTATTTTTGTGGGGGGGGATTTGTGTTTATTTTGTTTATGGACATTTAAAAATATAAAACCTGAAAAAAAAAAAAAAAGTGAAATTATGTGGAAGATGTTTTGTTTGTTTTTTGTGTAAAAGAAAAAAGGATGAAGTTTTGTTGGTTTTTTTTGTCATTCAAATTGTAAAGGGTCAACACCATTAAGTGGATGGTCCTTGTGTGACAGGTTAAAAAAAATAAAAAATACAAAAGTAACTCAAAATTGGTCATCCTAACTGTCAGGAGGGATACCTGGCTGGCACCCCTTTTTAATAAACCAACTTTTGTAAAACCGTCACATAAAAAATGGCACCCCAGATGGGACAGTTTTTTTGAATGACAACTTTATGATCAGCACTACAAAATAAAAAATATATAAATAAATAAGAAAAATAAAATGAGCACAGAAGCAAACAGAATAGATCACCCTCCAATCACTTCCACCCTCCCAAATGTGATGACCCCTATATGCTCCACAGCATACTCTCTCCTGGACATGGAATTAACCAAGCTGGATTTGATGTTGGATTCCCCTTTGGTACCACAGCCTCCTTCTCAAGCTCAACACAAAACACAGGCTGCACCTGATGTTCCAGAAACGGAGTTAAAAACTGCCATGGAGGAAATAAAAACCAGTGTTAGATGGGAGATGAGCAATATGAGGGACACAACAATAAAAAGTGTGAAAAAATTAATTCAAGACCATGGACAAGAACAATACAAACGGATGGATGCACAGTTGGAATATTTACTCTCACAAACAAAAGCCTCTTTTGGATGGAGACTGAAACACCATCAGTCTGAGCTACTAAAGGAGTTCAAATCCCTTCTCGACCCGGTTACGGCCAGCATCTCTGCTCTGCAAGAAGAGGTTTCCCGCTTGCAAGGGGAGATTTCAGCATGTCAAATCACCACCAAATCTGCAACAGAGGAGATAGTCACAAAAATACAACCAGTTCAGACCTGCTATCAGACCACAATAATGGATGACACTGTACAAACAATGTATCAGGGTGTACCGGAGTCAATCACACTTACCAACAAACCACAACAACAATACAGTTGTCTAACAGAATCTGCTTCATTGTCAAATGAACCTCATCAACAGCTTGCTTTTTTCTCAGCAATCGCTCCTGCCAATCTGATTACACTAGGGACAAATGAAGAGTTTTTTCAGAATGCAGTCACCAGTGCACACCTGGATGATTTTGGGAAACAGTCATTGTTGTGTCAACTGCGGAAAAATTCTGATGTATGTACCACCCAACTGGGATGTACAAATGTACTTACCCATAAGATTTACCTTTCTCATGACGTGCCGATCAAACAGAAACCGTATCGAGTTTCACCTGCTAGACAACGGCTCATTAAAGAACATGTGGATGAAATGTTGGAGAAGGATATCATTGAGCCATCTACATCATCATATGCCGCACCAGTTGTTTTGGTGCCTAAAAAGAATGACCCCAAATTACGTTTTTGTGTTGATTTCAGGAAACTTAATGCATACACACACACAGACGCATATCCATTGCCAAACATTCAAGAAATTTTAGAATCTCTTTCTGGATCAGTGGTTTTTACGACACTAGATTTAAACAGCGGCTACTGGCAAGTCCGTATGGATCCAGAAAGCCGTGAAAAGACCGCTTTCGTTTGTCCATATGGTCTTTTCCAATTTAAGGTTATGCCATTTGGGTTGAAAAATGCACCAGCCACCTTTCAAAGACTAATGGAAGTGGTGTTAGGTGAACTTAGAGAAAAAAACTGTTTTGTGTATTTGGACGATATTATCATTTACTCCCCCAACTATGAACAGCACAGTGTCGACATACAATCAGTATTGGATAAACTACGTGAAGCAAATCTTACAATAAACATGAAGAAAAGTCAATTCTTCTGTTCTTCCCTAAAATTCTTGGGACATGTCGTTTCTTCATCTGGTATTGCAGTAGATCCAGACAAAATCAAGGCTGTTCAAGAATTCCCCATTCCTCAGAATATTAAACAGCTTCAGAGATTCCTAGGAATGGCTGGTTGGTACCACCGATTTGTGCCTGATTTCTCTACCTTAACAGAACCTCTAAACGCTCTGAAGCGAAAGGGAGCAAAATTTATTTGGACACCATCTTGTCAAACATCGTTTGATAAATTAAAGTTACACCTGATCTCTCCACCCATCCTCGGCCATCCAGACTTAAAATTGCCATTCATCGTTTACACAGATGCCAGTGATGTGGGTGTGGGAGCTGTGTTAACCCAACAAACGGGGTTGGGCTCGGAACAGGTCATCGCTTTCGCCAGTCGGACTCTTAACACTGCTGAAAGAAATTATTCTACAACTGAACAAGAATGCCTTGCTGTTGTATGGGCCCTTGAAAAATGGAGATATTACCTGGAAGGACGACATTTCACGGTTGTAACTGACCATTCATCGTTAGTCTGGGTTTTCAAAACTCAAAAACCCAGCACTCGGCTGATCCGGTGGGCTCTCCGACTGCAGGACTTCTCTTTTACTGTTGAGTATCGAAAAGGAAAATATAATACAGTCCCAGATGCTTTGTCACGAGCCCCAATTGACATTTCCAACCATTCTCCACTTACTTGTGCAGTTGTACTTCGATCAATGCGAGATACTTCTCACCAACTCCAAATCACCGATGAGAACATCTGGAAAGCTCAACAAGAGGATTCTTTTGCACAAGATCTGTATCAACAAATAACAGAAAAAGGATCAGCACAGGAAACGCCCACCACCAAATACACCATTCTAGAAGACAAGATCTACAGAGTTGTCCAATTACCACATAAAACTATTTATCAGGTCTATATACCGCCCACACTTCGTCAACAATTATTACATCACAACCATAACAACCCCTTATCTGGCCATTTTGGACGTTATAAAACCTATAAACGTCTACAAGCACTGGTGTATTGGCCAGGGATGAGCAAGGATGTTCGGGACTATGTGAGATGTTGCCAAACCTGCCAAATGTACAAACCAGAAACACGAAAAGCCCCAGGAAAGTTACAGCAAACAGAAGTGGATGCACCATGGGAGTTGATAGGCGTGGACCTCATGGGACCTTTTCCACGGAGTAGTAATGGCAACATCCACCTACTGGTTTTTGTGGATTATTTCACTCGGTGGGTTGAAATGTTTCCCCTCCGTAAAGCTTCTGCCGAGACAGTTTCTCAATACCTGACCAAAGAGATTTTGACACGATGGGGTGTACCATCATACATACTCTCTGATCAAGGACCTCAGTTTGTTTCCTCCATCTTCAACGAAACCTGCAAGAGATGGAACCTCATACCAAAGAAAACATCAGCATACCATCCACAAACCAACCTTACAGAAAGAATCAACCGTAATATCAAGGCTATGATCTCATCCTATGTCAATGACAAACATAAAAACTGGGATAAATACTTACCGGAGTTTCGGTTCGCTTTGAACTCAGCAGTTCATGAGTCCACAGGCGTGACACCTGCTGAGCTCAACTTGGGACGACCTCTTAAGGGACCTTTGGATGCAGAGCTCTGTCCAATTCTATGTGATCCTGACACCCCTGTTTACTCTACTGCAAAACAAATCGCTGAGCTTCGACGAGTTGCCGATGTTAACCAGACAAGGGCCAAACAAAGACAAAAACGAAACTATGATCGTGGAAGAAGAGATGGTGACTTCGCAGAGAAAGATAGGGTGTGGTTCCGTTCTCACCCCTTGTCCAAAGCCAACCAGTCATTCACAGCCAAACTTGCCCCACGATGGAAGGGTCCCTATCGTATAACAAGAAGGACTGGCCCTATCAATTATGAGGTTGTGTTGGAGGACACTGGTGAAGACCTTCGTGTGGTTCATATTTCACAACTCAAACCTTGCTATCCTACAGCAGAAGAAGTGGACAAAGCACAGCGCCAAAAGGTTCTGGACATATTCAATGAAGAAAGTGATGAAGAAGATTTCCATGGCTTCCCTTCTTCTCCTGACTTATTGGCAAAATAATTGTGGTATTGGAGAGTGTGAAAACTTTGTGAAATCAAATTGTAACTTGTATTCTCCCTTATTAGTTCGGGACCTCTCAAGGGGGGGGATGTGTGACAGCCTGCTCATTTTCAGAGCTGCTCTCATTACTTTTTGTTCTCCCTCGGCCCCTCCCATCCTGCCACACTTAAAGACGCACCTGGATCACAGCTGTGAACTCACCTGATTGCTCCACTGTTCAAGCTCGTTTACCCTTCCAGTTAAAAGATGGCAGTTTCTCTCCAGACCAGAGAGTCAAGGATTCCACTAGTGTTGCATCTCTGGGCAAACAATTAAACTTTAATCCGAGGTTGTGCAATCCCTCGCCTGTTCCCTTCACTTCCTGCTGGAAGTCATCACCGTGGACCGACAGAAACAAACAAAAAGGAAACGTGCATCTACTCCTGTGCGCTCTCCGCCGTGAATCCGGAGATCCTGGAAGCGTGTGACGTCACCCAGTTCATTATTCATGACAAAAACAAAAAACAACCTATGGATTTCTGATTCTGCTTTATCTGAGACCTCTCTTGCTGTGGAGCAGTAAAATATGGGAGCAGTAAATATATGGAACCTTTGACCTGTTGATTGTGGAAGACAAGAAAAGACTTGAGAACTTATTTTTGTGGGGGGGGATTTGTGTTTATTTTGTTTATGGACATTTAAAAATATAAAACCTGAAAAAAGAAAAAAAAGTGAAATTATGTGGAAGATGTTTTGTTTGTTTTTTGTGTAAAAGAAAAAAGGATGAAGTTTTGTTGGTTTTTTTTTGTCATTCAAATTGTAAAGGGTCAACACCATTAAGTGGATGGTCCTTGTGTGACAGGTTAAAAAAATAAAAAATACAAAAGTAACTCAAAATTGGTCATCCTAACTGTCAGGAGGGATACCTGGCTGGCACCCCTTTTTAATAAACCAACTTTTGTAAAACCGTCACAAGTTTAAAGGACAGAAATACAGATTCTGGGTCACAGTCATAAAGGGACCCTATGCTCATAACCTGTTGGGAGGTAGTAAAGCTAGGAAGATGGGTTTAGTTAGGAGAATTAATAATATTAATACAGACCTCTTAGAGGATGTTTTTGGAGAAATAGGCCTGTTAAAATGCGACCCGGTAAAAATAGAACTGAGAGCAGATGCAGAGCCCTACAGCCTGACAACGCCACGACGCGTCCCATTTCCTCTCCTTTCTAAGGTTGAGGCAGAACTGAAAAGAATGCTAGATTTGGGCGTCATAGAAGAGGTTACTGAGCCTACTGATTGGTGCGCCCCAATGGTTCCTGTTGAAAAGAAAAACAGCGGCCAAGTAAGAATTTGTGTGGATCTAAAACGCTTAAACAAAGCAGTGAAAAGAGAGCGTTATATTTTACCAACTTTGGAGGACATTGCCCCAAAGCTGGCAGGAGCTAAGGTGTTTTCAACCTTAGACGCGTCATGTGGTTTCTGGCAGATCCCTCTGGATGCAGAGAGCAGAAAACTGACAACATTTATAACCCCCAGTGGTAGATTCTGTTATAAGCGGTTACCTTTTGGTATCACGTCAGCCCCAGAAATCTTTCAAAGACAGTTGTCCACACTGTTAAGTGACCATGAAGGTGTTGTCGTAGTCATGGACGACATCCTTGTTTATGGACAGACTAAAGAGGAACATGACAACCACCTGAATGCAGTTTTGAAAACCATCAAAAACAGCGGCTTGAAGCTGAACAAAGCAAAGTGTCATTTCAGCAAAGCAGAAACTCGTTACTTTGGTCACATCATCAGCGGTGAAGGAATAAAACCAGACCCGACGAAAGTGGAAGCCATCACAAAGATGCAGAGTCCCACAAATGTGGAGGAGCTCCGTCAGGTCCTGGGCCTGATTAACTATGTGGGGAGATTCCTGCCAGACCTCTCCACCAAGCTACACCCGATCACCAGTCTGCTACGACGAGAGAACAAGTGGGTATGGGACGACACACAAGAACAGGCGTTTAAAGCTGTTAAAGCCATGTTGGTGTCAGCCCCAGCTCTTGCATATTATGATGCAAGTAGAAAAACTGTTATCAGCGCAGATGCAAGCAGCTACGGCTTAGGAGCAGCTCTACTACAAGAACACGAGGATGGATTAAAGCCCGTGGCATTCTGCTCCCGCACGCTGTCTGATGCTGAGAGAAGATACTCTCAAATCGAAAAGGAGTGTTTAGCAGGTGTGTGGGCGTGTGAGCGATTTGCACGCTACGTTCAAGGAATGGACAGTTTCGTTCTGCAAACAGACCACAAACCACTTGTACCACTCATAAACACTTATGACCTGGACAAAGCCCCTCCAAGGTGCCAGAGACTCCTGATGCGGCTTTTAAGATTCAACGTGGAAGCAGAGCACGTTCCAGGCAAACAGTTGGTAGTAGCCGACACCCTATCCAGGAGGCCACAGAGACATGTGAGTGATGAGACTACAGATCACATTGTACAGGCACATGTTGAATCAGTTATGGTGAATGCACCAGTCTCATCCCAAAGACTCTCAAGGATCCGTGAGGCAACTCAGCACGATCACGAACTGCAGCAGATTATAAAGTTCATCAGGAACGGATGGCCGCCAAGAACAGCGAGGAACTCATCTCTTCATCGTTACCATTCAGCACGAGCACATCTCTCAGAAGCTGATGGTTTGGTGTTATTCGAGGACCGGCTGGTCATTCCTTCTGCGCAGAGAGCTGAGGTGCTGTCAGAGATACACAAAGGACATCAAGGACTAACACGGTGCCGAGCACGCGCCAGGATGGCAGTGTGGTGGCCGGGCATCAGTGCTGAGATTAAACAGACTGTGTCAACATGTAAATTCTGCATCGAACACAAACCAACACAGAGGCACGAACCTCTCCTGACTTCTACTCTACCAGGGGGCCCCTGGCAGCGCATAGCAGCAGATCTGTGCGAGCATGAGAGTAAGAATTATCTCATTGTAACGGACTATTATTCCAGAGACATTGAAATAGTTCGTTTGTCTTCCACATCGAGTCGTGAAGTCATTAGTCGACTCAAGAGCATGTTCGTGAGGTGGGGAATTCCACTGGAACTGGTGAGTGATAATGCAACTCAATTTACATCCAGTGACTTCCAGGACTTTTCCAGAGAGTATGGATTTGTGCACGCAACTTCCAGCCCCCACTACCCTCAGGCGAACGGTGCTGCCGAACGAGCGGTTCAGACTGCAAAGAACATTTTGAAGCAGCCTGACCCCCATCTGGCCCTGATGTGCTACAGAGCAACACCTAGTGCTGCTACAGGTGTGAGCCCTGCACTACTGATGACGGGAAGAGAAATCAGAACCACACTTCCAGTGCTGGAGAGCAAGTTGAAAGCTGCTCCAGTGGACAGACATGAGATTCAACAAAAGGACAGACAGACAAAGGAAACCTACAGATTCTTCCACGATCGCCATCATTCTGCACAACCACTTCCTGCACTTCAACCGGGACAAGACGTCAGGATAAAATTGGATGGTGAAAAGAGTTGGAAAACCCCAGCAAAGGTCATCGGCAAATGCCATGAGCCAAGGTCGTATATGGTGGAGACGGAGAATGGAGCTGTATTAAGACGGAACCGGAGACATCTGCAAGCTGTCCCACTTCCCACAGATCAACCAGATCAGCTACAACCACCTGATTCTCCAGTGACACTGAACAGTAGCTTTCCACCTGAAGACGGTGCTGATTCTGCGACCAGAACTCCTGACCAGAGACACATGGGTCCAGAGGTGGAGCGCTCAACTCCAAGGTTCACAGGTGACTTCCAGGGGAAGGGTAATCAGAATCCCTCTAAGGTACCGAGACACTTAATGACTAAAAAAAAAAAAAGGATAAAGTGAAGTTGACCTGTGTAGTTTGTATGTATAAGTGTGAAACATAGACCTGTGTAGTTTGTATGTATAAGTGTGAAACATAGACCTGTGTAGTTTGTAGGTATAAGGGTGAAACATAGAGTTCTGAAGTGTGGGTAAATAGTAACTGGAAAAATGTTTAGTTGAAACATAGATGTGGGTAAATAGTAACCGGGAAAATATTTAGTTGTTCACCGAATTAATAGGAACAGCAACTATCGAGGGCAGAATAATCCCTACGTTGCTGTGGACCGAGGGCAGTCGACCCCAACGTCCTAGTGTTCGGATGTTATATACAGGGTAGTTTAGAAACGTGTGTTTCCTGCTAAAAGGGGGAGATGTGGTGATATGTCCTAGTTGGGTTGCCGTAGCTAGTATAGACTGAGCATGCGCAGTGTGTGTGTTTAGTTGTGAACTGAGCCTGACGAGACGTTAACATGTCGTGCTATTAGCAGTTCAATAAAGCTGAGTTCGCCAAGCTACCTCGTGAGTCCACCGCCCGTTCTTCACAGAAGCAGCCGTTCGTGACAGGGACTGAGCGGAGGTCAGGAGACAGTCCTTGTTTGATGTAGGCGCGCAGGTTCGTGTGTGAAATTAGAGATGCAGAGAACGGAAAAGTGGAGGAAAAATAGCAAGAGTTTTCAGTGTGTGGTTCATGGGCCAGGAAGGGTCGAGTTTTTGTTTTGTTTTCCCCTTTCATGCAGTCCGCCTTATCTCCGGAACAGGGAGGAAGCTGCAGCTCTGTGAAGGATGAGAGTGATGAGACAACATTCGCAGGCCAGGAGAGGTCGGTTAGAATTTGTTTTGTTTTAGAGAGAGCCAGAGGTTTTTTGTGTTCTTTTTTTTTTCAGTTGAGCTGCTCGCTTAAGGGAAAGGAGCAGAACCGTTTGTGAGGGAGCTAAGATGTGTGTGAGAGGAATAAAAAAAAGAGTCACTGCGGTTGACAGTGAATAAAAAAAGGAAGAGGGGTTTTAAGTTTTTTTTTTCCTTTCTCTCTCTCCTCCAAGTTTAAAGAATGAATCTTTTATTTGAAAGATCACTAATTTCTGTCATTCTATCTCAGTCTTTTGCTTTTTTCCAAAGCTTGATGTCGTGGTGTGTCGTTGTCTGTCTGATGGGACGGACTGAGGACGCGCAGATGACGACGGGGAGGAAAGCGCCTGAGGATGACCAACTCCTGAGAGAGGCGCCTGCGACTGGTGTCATCTGCTGGGTTCTTCATCGCTGTTGCAGAGCTGCTGGATGTCCAGCGCACTTGAGGATAGGTGTTCGTGCTCATCTGTGATGTGGTGCTGATGACCACACCTCTGAAAAACGAGACATGTCCTGAAAAGAGGACAGTTGGAGCTCTTTGCCACGAGATGAACAGACGGGACGGCTTCAAATGTCCTGTACATCGGTCCTGCTGGTAACAAGTGTGGGCAGAGCGTGGGCAGAGCAGTGGTGTCCGGCGCGTGTAACGTTCCAGTGCAACGACCTTGTGCATCGACCTTTAAGGTGTGCGAGTTGTTCCAGAGGGTGGAGCCACGATCGTGAAGTGCTAGTTTGGGAACATTTTCATTTTTTATTGTTCTTTGAGTTTTTATTTTGTTTTATTTTACCTGAAGTAATAAAATAAATGATGATTAATTTGAGATGACATGCATATATACAGATATGTGCTACAAACAGGAATTGGTTTTATCTGGACAGTAAAATCGTCCTCAGAAAATACTTAGGTGTTCTTTATTTTTATTTTTCTGGGTGGATGTGTCGTACACTCGTGGGAATTGACTAATTGGCAATTTCTGCCTTTTTCTGGCAGTCTCCATTGATTTTGGGTCCCTTCTGATGCGCAAGGAACGGATCCGATCCATGGTGCCGAAACTTGTGATTGAGTTTATGTCTGACTGTCCGCTTGAAAGTGTTCACATGTGTTGAACAGAAGAAGGTTTATACATAAACACATATCACTGAGGAAGTCTTTCGGACGAAAGACGAAACGTTTCTACAATTTTTTGCCTTGTTTTGTTTTTTTGTGTTTTGAATGTCCAGAGGACCAGACTTAGCTTTTTTAGGTTTATACATAAAGTTTTACAGTGGTTTAAACTAATAAAGTGAGTTACATATGGTTTAAAACTAATAAAATGAGAATGTGCAGTATCCCTCCTTACTTTTGTATTTTAGTGCTTTGTTTTGTAGGAAGGATCATATAATTAGATTAGTTTGTAACACTGTCTTAGAAATGTCCCATGAGGTAACAGGGAAAATTTCAAAATTAGTCAGAATATCAGAGGATGGGATGAATTAAGAGTTTTTATTAATGATTTTCTGACTAAATGTTTATCAATTTTTATGTTAAGAGTTAATGCTTAATTCAACACTTGTGAGAAAAAACATTTTAGTTTAGTGTCAAGATGTTTCATTAAAGTCTTGAAGTGGGGGGTTTTGTGTGGCTTTGCTTCAAAGGTCCAGAGTTTCTTTGAATGATAAGGGGTCCCATCCTTCTCGAAAAACTGGTCTTTGATGGAATGAATGCATATCACCCATCTCACTTCAACCTTGGCAGTTCTTCTGAAAGGGAGTTAGGCAAATAATGTTTCCATGCATCTCACAGCCAAGTTTGTAAGATGTGTAAAATGTTGATGAGCACAGCTCAGCAATTAAGGGCAAACTGACCTCGTGGCTGATAGATGAAACAGAAAGCTTTTGACTATCTTGAAAAACAAAGTTTGATTGAAAACATATTTGATGGGAGTGAATGCTCACAACGGTATAAATAGAGAAGCGCTCGGATAAACAATTCGGAGTCAACCGTGGGTTTGATCAACGCCCGGTGTGCGCATTGATGACTTTTCTCTCGCCGAGAACAGAGCGGCTCCCCTGTTCAAAGTGTCAAAAGGTGAGAAAATACTGTAACTTGTTACACGTCAATGTTTTGAGATTGTGTGTATTTTAAGTTTTACTGTGGCGAGATTAAACAGACACTTTTAAATCTTAGCAGGAAACTTGTGTGCAGTCAGTACTGTGGCAGATTTAACTGACAATTATTTCTAGCAGGAGGACTGTTTGTATGTTTGAACATGTATGTTTTTACTTTTTCTGTCACAAGACTTCTTTAATAAATATTCATTATTTTTAATTAAGTCTGTTTGTTTTCTTCCAAACCAGTGAGTGTGCCCACCTTTCAAGAATCCAAAAAGATGATGAAACATTAACCATTTGGGTTGATCAATTATTTCATAAAACAACAGCCTAAAATGAAAATTTCATTGGTATATTTTAAGAACTTGTATTCAAACTTAGTAAAAAACGCTCTGATGCATGCTCAATAATCCAGGTAGAAAAATCTAAAAAAGCTAAGTCTGGTCCTCTGGACATTCAAAAAATAAAACAAAACAAAGCAAAAAAAATGTAGAACCGTTTCGTCTTTCGTCCGAAAGACTTCCAGACTGAGGAAGTCTTTCGGACGAAAGACGAAACGGTTCTACATTTTTTTTGCTTTGTTTTGTTTTATTTTTTGAATGTCCAGAGGACCAGACTTAGCTTTTTTAGATTAGTAAAAAACGAATTAGTATACATATTTTCACATCATAAAGTGGGCAATTTCCATGCGTGTTTTTACCAGTATTTACACTGACTATTGTGTGAAAACAGTATCTTCATCACAAATTCTCTGTTTTTTTCCCTTTCATTCTGAAAAACAGACCAAAAACGACTACAAAACTCTGCAGACACACTAAATAATCATAAAAACCAAATAAAACAGCCAGTCTTACCTAAAATCATGTCTGAAATCCTCCCCCCCCCCCACCTTCTTCACCAAAACTACTGCTGCTGTGTTTCTGTGAGCAGAACACAACATGGAGGAACATGGAGGAAAAAACGGTTCTGATTGGTTGCTTCACAATGTGGTGTGTTCAGGGAAACTCCAAAATTAGATTTTCGTTTTGAATTCATTGACTTTTTGTAATAAAAAATCAACTGATTGCTCGCACAGGGGCGCAATACTCGAACAGAAATGATCTGTCACATTTCTGGTTGTATTTTGAAGGAAATACACAACAAAATCAATATAAAAACACTACTTTATAAAGATTGGAGTCTCTGCTGTCCAACAGACTTGAATGCAACACCTCACATGCAGCTGTGCTTTGTTTAAAGAGGCTATTTATAGACATAACGTCCAGCCCGCATCTTTGCGGGCTTAGACCTCAGAGGGTTAACTGTTTTAAGTAATCTGTTATTTTGGATACATTTGCATGTATACTTCTGCTATTAAAGTGAATAATAGAGAGAACTCCATTTGATATATTGATGTCATTAAACTGCTCTTCATTATAATATTCGCTATCTTTTATTACAGGAATTTTTTTTGCATCAATCACATTTTCAACATTATATATTTTAGGTTCTGAGTCTTCGTATGTTGTCATGTTCTAATGTATTTGTTCATTTCACTGTATATTTTGTCCATTTTGAGTGTGAGTTGTTTCATTGATTTGTAATTTTTCATCTCCTGAGTTCATCCAGATCCTTCAGTTCTTTTATCATTTTAGGCTGAGACCCTTCCT
>JBBPBX010009845.1:0-45570 GCA_038048925.1 Garcialebias charrua
TTGGTGGGGTAACTTCAGTGTGCTTGGGACTACTCTGACTGACGAAGCCCTCTGGAGTGAGGGTGAAACGTTTCTACTAAAAAGAAACTGTCCAGATGAACTGATTGAGAATGAGCGGATAATATTTTTTTTTTAAAACAATTTTATAAAAATTAAAACACAGAACTCTGCAGGCTTGGGAGTTAAGTATCTTACTTAAAGCACAAAGTTAAAGACAGGATAAAATGATGGCAATTGGTTGGATATCCTATTTTTAAACGAAATAATACTTTATTTTATTTTGACTTTGTTTTTTTGTGTTTTATTCTTAGTTTCATCAAATATTCCTTCTCAGCAGCATGTCATAAAGATATTCCAAAACATTCTGTTGGTTTTGAGCGGAAGATCACGCTGTGAGACTGGAAGATGGCTTAAAGTGGCTAACAAACTGCTGTCCACATGTTTTACGCCATATGTACTATTCTTCACATATTTGAAAATGACAGTAAATCTGCTAAAACTATCTTTTTTCATTGTTGGCAATAACTGAAATAAAATTCTGTTCCATTTTAGTTTTGATCAGTGTCTGATAGAGCCACGGCAGAGGGACCAAATAACCACATGTGGCCCAAGAGCCACAGGTTGAAGACCCCTGCTCATGGTTTAAAACTGTTCTCTGTGTTTTCTTTAATTTGTAAGAGAACTGTTACAGTAACTTTGCATGTTTTCACTCATTATCTGACAGGTTTCAAACTCTGGGAAAGGCTGCCCTCAGCTGTTGAAATGCCACTTTTTGAGTAACCAACTGTCTAAAGGAGAAAACAAATCTGTTAAACTTTAACTCCAGCTTCTTTTCTCACGGAAATATTTGTTTTATTCTATAAAATGTATAAAACATGACACTTATTGTTCTTCTGCAGAAATACTTTAAAATACCCAATGTGCTGCATTCTGGTGATTAAAATAATGTTTCCAAGTCACAAACCAATGAGGAAAAGGAGCGTCTAGACCAGTGGCGGCTCCTGAAATGTCCACCGGGGGGTGGGGGGTGGGTGCTATTTCTCCAAAATGAAAAACAAATTCCCAAGTTCAACTAGGTGTTTTTTTTTTTTTTTTTATCAAATGCAGATTAATACAAGGTCAAAAGAAGAATTAAATGCTCAGGATGAGAAGAACCAATTTAACTCACTAAAACAACAAATAACAAACAAACCCTATATAAATAAATAAATTATATATAAATTATAGAAAGGAAAATAAGTATTCAAGTCTTCAATGTAAAATGATCCAGAAGTTCCAGTGGGGCGGTGCCCTAGCGCCCCTATTGGCCGGCCGCCCCTGGTCCAGACTGGTGTCAACAAGTCCAAAAGCCTGGTTCTATGATGGTCCGGGCTTAGATCAGTGTTATGTGATGGAAGCGTTGATACAGAAAAGTTTACCAGTGTTTGTGTGACAACATACAGCAGATACTGTAAATTTATTATTAGATAAATAAAAATCGACAATAAGGACAGAAATAACTTGAAACTGACAAAAGTTATAAAAGGATAAAAAATGTGAAAATCAGACAGTTTAAAAAAATGTAACTGCAAAGGATGGTATCGTACACGTAATATTTTGTTGCATAACTTTTAGAGGCAGTCCCTGTCATCAAGTGATTTCTGTAACTCTGAGACTTCTGCTCTCCTTCATGACTTTTGGACCACCACTGCTCCAACAGATTCAGGTTTGAAGATTTCCTTCTCCAGACTTCATGTTTTAACTTCTTCTACTGATTAACAGGATTTAGCCACTTCAGAAAAGTCCAGTGTTTGGTCCTGAGCCATTCTTGGGTGTTTTTTGTTGTGTTTTGGGTCATTATCCTCTTGGAGGACCCTTGACCGGTGACTGAGACCAAGCTTTCTGACATTAATGCAGGTGAAGCAAAGCAGGGACATAATGAAATCCCGTCTATGTTTCACTGAATGTACAGAGTTCTTTATTTTCTTCCGTTCATTATTCAGTCTGTGAACATAAACCCAATAGGACTTGTTGACAAAAACATTTTGGCAAACTCGTCTGTTTTTAATGATTTGTTGTCCTCTTCAGTTGTCTTGCATTGAGTCCACTTTGGCTCAAACAGCAACCGACTGTGTGATTTGATCCTGATGACTCTTGACCTTGAAGTTCACCGTTAACTTCTTCTGGACGCTTTTGTTACCATTCGTGTTACTCGTCTTTTGGATTTGTCACTTATTGTCCTCCTGTAGACATGTCCAGGGAGGTTGCTTTAGTCCTGTGGACCTTAAACTTCTGAATAATCTGAGCACCTGTAGTCAGAGGAGCATCAATCTGTTTGGAGTTGGTCTTATAGAGAGAGCTAGTTGCTGGCATTAAGAGGACCAAAGCCAAATATGCACAGAGGATTGAAGGTCAGTTCACCTCACAAGACCCACAGAGCATGTGGAGGGGCATCAAGTGCATAACAGACTATAAAGGAAGGAGTGAACAATGCCCCAAAGATCCATCTCTGCCTGATGCCCTCAACAAGTTTTATGCTAGCTTTGAAGACCCAAACAGACCACCCAGCGCCAGACTCACCTCACCACCAGATGAAGAGCATCTCAGCGTGACTGCAGCATAAAGCCTGTTACCCACTGCCCCGGTGTCGGGCGGCTGAAGCGGCCGGTTTACATTCAAAGTCTATGAGGAGACGCGTGGAGTCACGGCGAACCGGGAAGCGGCGCGATTCGAGTGATCGAAGCGGCGCGGCGGCAGCCTGCAGTTCCCTTCGCGGGCACGCGCGCGTCCAAATCAACCTAGCCGTCGAGCCGCCGACGTCCCAAATGTTGATCTCTGGAGGCTCGACGCATCCGGCAAACAGTGGGAGAGCCTCTGCTATCTGATTACACAACCACAACGGGACTTTTTTTGGACTTTTTAAACTTACCGGATCGACCCTCCATGAATTGGAACCAAACTCCGGTAAGAAACGTGGCATTTTTACAGTTGCTGCTGACAGGCTGCTGTTCTCTCCAGTGTAGATCACCCCAAACATAAAAAAAAGTTTTAATCTCATCAAAGACCGTCGGAGGTGCAGTTAACACAACAACTGAACCCGGAAGACGAACTAGACCCCTCCTCTCTGCTACCCCCTAGTGTACGTCATCAGATGGTCTTCAGTGGTTTGGTGGGACCCTGACAAGCGGCCAAAAGGGGACGGCAGGCGCGTTTCGAGTTGTGCAGTGGGTACCAGGCGTAAGTGTGGAGTAGTCTCAGGAGGATCAACCCTCACAAAGCAACCGGACCGGACAACATTCCCGGGAAAGTGCTAAAAGAATGTGCTGACCAGCTCTGCGATGTACTGACCGACATCTTTAACACCTCACTTGCCCTGGAGACAGTTCCCACCTGCCTGAAGACCGCCACCATCATCCCAGTCCCAAAAAGCTCCACAGTGACTGGTCTGAATGACTATCGGCCGGTGGCCCTCACCCTGATAGTCGCAAAATGCTTTGAAAAACTGGTCATGACCCACATCAAAACAACCATCAACATCAACGAGGACCCTCATCAGTATGCGTACCGTGAGAACCGATCAACAGAAGACGCCATCTCCTCCGTGGCCCACACTGCTCTCACCCACCTGGAACAGAAGGACTCATATGTCCGTATGCTCTTTGTGGACTTCACATCTGCCTTCAACACTATGATCCCCAAACTCTGATGGACAAACTGTCCACACTAGGACTTAGCCCCTCCATTTGTAACTGGGTACTAGACTTTTTAACAAACAGGCCACAGTCAGTGAGGATCCACAACTTCTCCTCCTCCACCATAACCCTCAGCACTGGCTCTCCTCAAGGATGTGTGCTGAGCCCTCTTCTGTTCACTCTGCTCACATATGATTGTGCAGCCACCCATCCAGGCTGTCATATTGTAAAGTTTGCAGATGATACAGCTGTGGTGGGATGCATCACAAACAATGATGAGTCCAGCTACAGGCAGGAGGTGGAACACCTGGAGAGCTGGTGCAAAGAGAATAACCTTCACATCAATGTGAAGAAGACAAAGGAGATGATTGTGGACTTCAGAAGGAACAAACACACCCACACCCCACTGAACATAAGTGGATCTGCGGTGGAAGTGGTCTCCAGCTACAAGTACTTGGGTGTACACATGAATGATAACCTCAGCTGGAGCAACAACACCACCAGCCTGATCAAGAAAGGTCATCAGAGACTCTACTTCCTCAGACGGCTGAGACGAGCTGGTCTGAGAAGCCCAGTCCTCACCTCCTTCTACAGGTGTGCAGTGGAGAGCATCCTGTGCTCCAGCATCAACGTGTGGCATGGAGGCTGCACAGCTGCAGAAAGAAAAGCTCTGCAGAGAGTGGTGAAGGCTGCACAGAAGTCTGTTGGAGTCAGTCTCCCCACCATCACAGACATTTACACCTCCAGATGCAGGAAAAGAGCCACCTGCATCATGAAAGACCCCACTCACCCAGCACACACTCTTTGCCCCACTCCCCTCAGGACGGAGGTTGAGGAGCATCAAGTGTAGAACCACTAGACTGAGGAACAGCTTCTACCCTGAGGCTGTTAGACTCATGAATAAATAAATAATAAGAATAATCACTGCAAAATATCACATCATGCTGATGCTGATCTGTTTTCTTGTTGCTGTGTTCATCTGTGACCATCTGCTCATAAAGACTCATGTTCGTGCTGCAGTTTGTAATGATGTTTTTCTGTTACATTAGTGCTTAATGTATTTTTAGTTGATGTTTTTCTTATTTCATATCTTAGATGTTATTACTGTTTTTATTTTACTTTTTATTGTTGGATGTAACTGGGACCCTGTGTACATAATCTCGTTTCATCACATGTTGTACCACATGTGGTGCGAATGACAATAAAGATATTCTCTGACTCTGACTCTGACTTGTAGTCTTTACCTTTAACATACGGCTCAGTTATTTTATTCTTATTTTTTATTTTTCCATTTATAGATGGCCTCCCTTCTCACCTTATAGCCATCCTCTCACTCCAATATGTTTTTTTATAGAGAGAAAGAAAAGAGAAAGTAAGACAACAAAACAACAATTATCCACAAAAAGAGCACAAGGCAAACACACCAACCTCCGTCCACAATCCTGCAAAGCACATGACAGAACACAGCAACGAAACATACATGCATAAAGACTAATAATATTCATGACCTTGCAGTAGATTTCTATAAATACACATACCCATACCTACAAATATATATACAGTATACATACATATACATTTATATTCATTCATATACCCATCTACATATCTGCATATATCTACATATACATCCCTGCATCCATTTGTGTGTGGTTGTGAGCATGCATAAGTGAATAAGGTTCCTCCAATAGAACATTTAGTAGCGACTGTGAAGCATCAGAGATCCGTCCCCCCAAAGCCCGAGGCAGACGAAGGAGCGATCAAAGCCCAAGACCCCAGGAAGGACCCCGAGCCCAGAGTCCCCAGGGCCACCCGAACAGGACGAGCCACTCGCCCACTCCCCAGATCCGACCAAGGGGAAGAACCGGACGAACCCCACCAGCGACCACATACAATGACCCCCCGGGGTCAACCGCGACAAATTCACAGGCCCCCACCGATGTAGCCCCAGGGCCGGTCACCGAGGCCTGGGCACCGGGGACGCCCACCCCTCAGGCCCAGACCCGACAGGACCAGAGGACACGAGCCCCACCAGGCAGCCACCAGGCCGAGCCGACAAACGCCCAAGCGCCCAACCCCAGATAGTGAGGGCCCCAAGCACGTTATTTTTTTTCTAAGCTCCAGACACATGTCTTCAGCTTTCTGTGGCCCATGTTCCATGTGGTATACACACCATGCTATCAAACAGCACTGTGACTACTAAGCTAAATAGCATCCTTTCCTGACTAAGACTGAAGATACATGTGATGCTAGAGGACACACACTTTAGCAAGACCCTGTGGTCAAATTATAATTTTTTACCTTTTCTAGGGGTCTCTTTTGATGAATCACAATTCAAAGGCAATGACTGATTTTCCTTAGTTTTTCAGTAATTTTTCATTATTTAGGTCAGTTTTTACTCATTTTAACAACCATTGCCATTTTTTTCTTTGTGTAGAAACAAATGTATACTGCCTTTAAGATGACATATCTTCCAGTGATGTCCGTGCAGTTTTCTTAATGTACTGTAAAAGCACATTCTGCTCACAGTTCAAAGGCATGGCTGAAGAAGAAGAAGGGGAGGCAGGTATGAACTGACCTGCCTGCAGTGCTGATTCGTTTCCAGCAAATAATTTTGAAGACTTTAGAAACAAAATATATAACTATTCTGAATTGTGGTTGCAGAGCAAATATGACAAAACATTTAAGACTCCTCATTACGTTATCTCTACAGAGTCTGCACATCATTAAATGTTGCGAGAAGGAATGGAAACATACAAAAAAATGTTTATATTTTAACTCGTTTCAGCCTGGAATGTCAGAATAGATGAAAATTAACAAATTAACAATCTAAGGGGAGACACAATATTTTGCCTTAATATTTGCATTTGAATTCAGACAAAAGTTGTATGAAGTTGAAATAAAGGAACTTATTTCTGACAATGAGGATGCATGTGTGTGTACAGTGAAACTTTACTGTCTGAGAGGAGATGTTCCTTACTGAAGTCTCTCCATGTGGCCCTCAGGAACAAACACAGTTAAAACACAGCTGTGGACGTACACCCCTCTGATGGGCCACATCTCCACGATGGAGGCCAGAGCACCCGTCAGCCTGAGGGGTCCGAACACAGCACTGCATCCCTGCCTCATGCCGTGCACTTTATTTACTCTGTGGTTACATGTTCTTGGCTCAGACGTTGGCTCTGGCAGAAGCAGCTAACTTCCCTGTGCGTGTCCTCTCTCTGTCTGCAGATGTTGCAGACGTTTATTTGTATTTAGAAGGTTTTTTGTTTTCTTCAGTTGCATCAGTAAGCTGCTCCTCAACTGGGGGGGATGGAGGTCCACATGCCTTTGAGTCAGTCTTTTTCCAGGAGTGGGACAGCGATTCAGAGTTTATGACCTTGAGAAGATAAAAGCATGCTTCTTCTAATGTTTTCACAACTTAAGCTAATGCGCATTGAAATAGTTTCCTGTTGGGAAAACGAGAAATGCCATCACACTATTTGAGGAAATAACTTATTCCCTCATTTTTACATTATAAAACAATGAAGATGTTGATACAATAGGCTGAACTGATTTACTCTGACTAGAAGAACATTTAAAACCATTTTGTACCTGGATTATTGAGCATGGACTTTGGTACGGTATTTAAAACCACAGTTCAACTAGCAATCATCTAAAAAAAAACTGATCACTTGTGAAACATGAAGTTGCTATGATGATTTGTTGAATTGTTCAGTTTTCTTTCCGCAGATTTTTTCTCAAATTTTGTAGCTGTTTTATAAAAATAATAATAATGAATTCAATTTATAACGCACTTTTCATTAATGAAAATCTCAAAGTGCTACAAGGTGCAACAGAATTAAATGTCAATAAAACAAGTAATAAAACAAGTAAAATCAATAACAATATCAACTAAGATCAAAAGTAGAATCATGAGGAGGTAGAGTATGCTCGGTTGAAAAGAAAGGTCTTCAAGCCGCTCTTAAAGTCAACCACAGACTGTGGGGCTCTCAGACAGTCAGGAAGAGAGTTCCACAGGCGGGGGGCAGCCACACTGAAAGCCCGGTCTCCCATGGTCCTTAATTTGGTTCTCGGAACGTGAAGGAGATTACTGTTCTGTGACCGCAGCGACCGGGTGGATGAGTATGGAATAAGAATATCCTTCAGATAATCTGGTGAAGCTCCATGTAAGCATTGATGTGTAATGAGAGCAGTTTTGTACTGAATTCTGTAGGCGACAGGAAGCCAATGAAGGTTATGGAGAATGGGCGTAATATGTTCAAATTTACGAACTCTCAACAAGATCCTTGCTGCACTGTTTTGAATATATTGAAGTTTCTGAAGGTTTTTGCCAGGGATTCCAATAAACAGGGAGTTGCAGTAGTCGAGCCTGGAGGAGACAAAAGCATGGACGAGCTTCTCAGCATCGGAAAAAGTTAGGGATGGGCGAAGTCTGGAGATGTTTCGAAGATGGAAGAAGCAAGTTTTAAACAGAAGCTTAATGTGATTCTCAAATGTAAGATTGGAGTCCATTTTTATTCCAAGATTAGTAACAGAGGTGGAGAGGGGGATGTCTTGTCCAGAAAAGGAAAGTCTTGTTATAGGAGATGTTTGTACCTGGTGAGGGGTGCCAATCAGTATGGCCTCAGTCTTGGAGCAGTTTAATTGAAGAAAGTTCTGATTCATCCATGCCCTAATTGCCTCCAGGCAGGCAGAGAGGGCAGTGAGTGAATATGGAGATGACAGGGTGGAAGATGAGGATGCTCCAGTCCTGATGTAAAGCTGTGTTAACCCAAAGTACAGAAACCCAACAAACTCAAGGAATCAGAGATGAGGGGTATATTTTCAGATACAAGGAACCATGACAAGCTTTCTTCATAGGGTGGCCAGGTTCAACGGAGCTTGGAGTAGAGCCGCTGCTCCTTAACATCAAAAGGAGTCAGAGGAGATGGATAGGGCATCTGATGAAGATGCCTCCTAACTTCTCCCTTTGAAGATATTCTGGACATGTCTCATTGGAAAAAGACACTGGGGTGGACCCAGAACTCACTGGAAGGAGGTCAGAGTTTCTCTCCTGGACCTGTAGCCTCCACAACCCTTCTATTGATAGGTGGTATAAGGTGGGAGATTTTAATGTTTAGTTCGGGACTGAGTGTGTGAGGATCTGCAGAGGATAGGAGATGATGAGTATTTGAATCTTGTGAATAAAATTAAGATGAAATGAATTTCATATACTGTAATGTTTGTTTAGGCTCGTAGAGGAGGGCAGGAGGATTCCAGGACCAAGACAGAGGTCAAGATTTCCAAGGGGCAGGTAGATGAATTGCTGTAGTGCAGTAGGTCTGACACGGTGATCAGGTCGAGTTGATAATAAAGTGTTTTGGAGGTGGAGACTTCAGGTCCGGGGAGCTCAGGAGGAGTTGGATCCAGGCAGAAAACAAGGGCACACAAGAAAACTGGGAACGCGGACGAAGTGGACCTGTTATGAGAGCTGCATGCCCAGAATGAAAGGACTGAATATGAACAACTCCAAGACAGAAGGGCAAGTTTAGTGAGTTTACTTACAGTGAGGGTAATGGCACAGGTAATGTCAGGAACCCTAAGGAGCAAGGATAAGGGTCAGGTAGGAAGTACAACAGGAATCGATTAATCAGATTGTCTCTGGGTCTTACAGGTTAGAGAACGGTTGCTTGAGGAGGATTGGCTCCAATAATCTTGTTCAAATAAGGAATCATCTAGAGTGGATTGCAGTCTCTGGTTGGTGTGTGGTTGGAAGGCGAGGGAAACAGCTGAGGAGACCATTAAGAGATTTCCAGGGTTTCACAGAGGATAACGAGGAAGAAAGCTGAGGAGGCCACAAGGAGGTTTCCAGAGTTTCACAGAGGAGTCAGGGACAGGTAAGTCTCAGGAGGTAGCCTACACTGAAAATATCAAAAGACAAAGGTAAGTAATCTCAAGTCAGCAGGATACTAAATGGCTAGAAGCATGACTACATTTGGCAGGTAATGCTCCAGCAGCAAGGAGTAGTCTATAGCCTTTTATACGCTTGGCGCCTCATCAAGGCGATTGTTTGCAGGTGTGGTAGTTTGGCGCCATCTAGTGACCTCAGAACAGAAGTGAAACAGGAACTCTCACAGGACTCGAATGTAGGAGGTAGGAGTCACAAGAGCTGTGAGGATCTCAATGAAAGAGTTTTGAGTTCGCTTGGTGGGGGAAACAGTTTGCTGGAACTCCTCTGACTGATGATGCCCTCCAGTTGGAGTGTGAAACGTTTCTATAAAAAATAAACTGTCCAGATGACCCGACTGAGAATTATTGGATTTGGTACCTGGATTATTGAGCATGAACTTTCTTGCTTAGTTTTGAGTTAGCTTAATCATTCTCATGTAGTGCTCTCATGATGGCTTTAGTCTGAATCACTGTTTGTCAATCAGTGTTCCAGCGGTGAGTCGGTCTGAGTCAGCCTTATACTGTATTCAGGTGAAGTCTTATAACAACTGAGGCCAATCAGCGCCATCTGCCACTCAGGAGCTGCAAGAGGTGGTTAGATGATCACTGGAAACCTCATATTTCCCCTGCATTAAACAGTGAGTCTATTGTTATAAAGAAAAAAAAGGGATAAAATCATAATGAAGGCCACAAAATCACACACAGAGAACAAGATGTGGGGTCTTTTCGAAATGAGATGTCAACAGTTTCAGTACAACAAAGCAATCAAGTGCCTTCAAGAGAAAGTTTCAACTTTCAGTCTGTTGCGATCTGCCATCAATCTGTCTTGTTTGTTTGTTTCATTTCATCTTTATTGGACAGTTTAGCCTGACTTCCATATTCATTTGACAATCTGTCTGTGTGCAGATCCTATTTAGGAGTCTTTGTATAAATTATGTTCGGTCTGGCACATTTGTTCCTGGAAATATTTCTTGCTTTTTCCACAGTTGCAGTCTCTCTAATATAAAGAAAACACGAACATTTAATTAAATTCAATTGGTTCATCCCAAAGATCCAGTCCCCCGGCACAAACAGAGTAATATTGTGTATGCTGTTCAGTGTCAGGAGGGCTGTGATCAGTCTTATATCGGGGAAACTAAACAGCCACTGGCCAAAAGGATGGCCCAGCACAGAAGATCAACATCATCAGGTCAGGACTCTGCGGTCTACACTCATCTCCACGCCAGCGGTCACTCTTTCAGAGATGAAGATGTTCACATCCTTGATAGAGAGGAACAATGGTTTGAGAGAGGAGTAAAGGGGGCCATCTTTGTGAAAAGAAACCGTCCATCGTTAAGAGAGAAGAGGAGCCTGATAACTGGAAGATCTTCCTCCCATTCTGCTTTTGGAAATTCTAGGAGCTGCAAGTAAGCCTGCAGTCTGAGAGCAAAGTGTTCTGTTAGGAAAATATGGAACAAGAAGATCTCAAATATAAGATGGAGCTAAGTTGTTGAGGGCTTTGTATGTTAGAAGCAAGATTTTTAATGCAATTCTGGACTTGACAGGGAGCCAGTGGAGAGAAACTAAAACTGGAGACATGTGATATTTCTCCTACTAACTCCAGTTAAGACTCTGGTAGCAACATTTGGATTAAGTGAATACTTTTTACAGAAATACCTGGAGACCCAGATAACAAACCATTGCAATAGTCCAGTCTAAACATGACTAATGCACAAATCAGTTTGTCTGCATCATTTTTAGATAAGATGTTTCTAATTTTAGCGATATTACGCAGGTGGAAGAAGGCAGTTCTAGTAAATGTTTTGATAAAAGACATGTCCTGGTCAAAAATAACACCAAGATTTTTAACATTAGAGCTGGAGGAACGTTAATGTCATCCAAGGAAGGCGAAAGACTGAAATACAATAAGTTTTATTAGGGTAGAAGAGATTATTAGATAATGGTTGTGCTCTTAAAAGTTTTACCATTACAGAAGGGGTCCCAGACAACGAAGCTCAGAATCAGTCTGTGTATCATTCTGTATGGAGCACTCCAGAAACAAAAACCTTTCTTAAAAATGTATATAAATATTTCATTCACAGTGGTCTGCAAAGTATTTTATTTGTAAATGAACAAGGATAGAGGGTCACTGCTTCAGAGCTCTTTTTTTTTTTTACTTAAAAGCCAGGGATTGCATTAAATTGAACTGGCTGCTCCAAAAAAAGACAAGTGAGGTGGAGAACATTTGTACTTCATCAAAGACAGAGTGGACAGTGACCCAACAGAACGTGGGGCCTATGTCATACAGAGAACATACACAAACAGTGAGGTCCCTCTGTGGGGCCTCGTGTCCCTTCCTCCTGGGAGCTGAAGGTCGTTGAATCTCTGTAAGTTGTTCCACCTGCTCCTCTTCCTCAGTGGAAAGGCGTCTGCAGCACACCAACAGGAGTCAAAGCTCGCTTGTTGTTTCAGCTTCCTCTCATCCAAAGCATTCCCCGAGGAGCAGATCCTGTGTGTGATGGGAGGAGGGGGGGTGGAGGTGTCCCAGAGACATCCACATCACATGTGGAAGATGTGGTTAAGAAAATGGTTTAGAGGGAAACGTTCAGGAAAACACACGCTTTGATGTCCACTGTTTCCCCAGCTAAGTATATCCAGAGTCGGCACATCATTTCTCTTTGAACTGAAGCTATTTTGAAAAGAAAAAGGTGAAAACTGTCCATACTGTGGCATTCAGGGACACAATTTGTTGGCAGGTAAGACGTCCAAGTAGACTTCAGACTTGGACATCTGTGTCCTAAAAAGCAATAATAAATAGAGAAATTGCATTTCCTGTGAAAATGCACTGTGAATGCTTATTGCAGAAGAACTAGCTGAAAAACTGTTAAAATTAGGTAGTTAAAACATGCTTAAATGTAGCTAAAATGAAACAACAAGCCTAATTTAGCAGAAGAAAGCAGAAATAACATTTACTGAATTAGGTTTAAATAAGCAGAAATTAGCACAAAATTTCGAAAATCAGCTAAAAAAGCTGAAGTTAGCAGCAACAAAACATCTGCAAAGTAGCTAAAAAAAAAAGGAGAAAGAACCTAATTTTACCAAAAGTAAGTGGAGAGAGTTTTGCTGAATTAGGCTGAAAAAGTTGAAACGAGTGCAAAAAAGCTGGAAATAGATGAAAAAAGCTAAAATAAGCAGAAAAACATCTGGAATAGCAGAAAACTTGCATAAATAAACTGAAATTTGCACAAATTAATTAGAAGAAGCACAAAATGTTGAAGTTAGCAGAAATAATCTACCGGTAAAAGGATCACAAAACGGCTGAAAAACAGCTGAACATAGCTGAAAAGGTTTAAATTTGCACAAGGATGCTGAAAGAAGCTGAACCAGAACAAAATGAGAAAGTTGTGGTAAAGGGTTGAGATTTGAAAGTTGTAAAATGAGCTCAAATCATTTTCTATGAGAAATAAATGGCAGAAAAGGCTAAATATTTCAAAAAGCTAAAGTTGCACCAATAACAAAAGTCATAGCAGGATTGTCCTGAAAGAGCTGAACGTTTCGATTTTTGTTGAAATAGCTTAAAAATTGTGGGACAAGAATTGCATTGAAAAATGTACGAAAGAAGACAGGCTATAGCATTCACACAATAATGCAAACATGCAAAACAAACACAAACTTAAACAGGCACAGGTCAGAAATGAACAAATCATACATCCAGAACTAAAAAAGTTTTAACCAGCATTTCACCAGCTCTATTCTCTTCGTTGTTTTGAAAAGATGATGCTTTGTGGAGGGGTGGAAGGAGAAACTTGTAAGAAATGAACGTAAAACAAGCGTGCTGCACGACCTGAACAAATAATTAAGCCAGAAAGGTTAGTAGACTCTGGAACTAACTATTACATGTTAATTTTCCATTTTAATTTTAATTTTATTTAAGTAAAAGTAGCATTCTGATGGTTTGAATAAATAAAGATAATTTACATTTGGTTATTGCAAACTTTTACACAAACTTTACTGTATGTATTTATTTGTCCAAAAATCACTTTGTGTGTGTAAAATCATCTTTTACGACACTTGCTCCAACTTCTCCTAATGACACCGGCTGTTTCTGTGGGAAACAGGCTGGAACTGCGTGGGACCGTGCCTCCCAGGTCCTGGTACGTTCATTAGAACCAGAATCCAACCCAGCATGCAGCAACTCTCAGATCTCACCGATGTTGACTTAAAGCTACTGAGCTCTGTTGTTCAGAGTCCCCAACGAATCGCATACAAGCTATAAAAGGAAATCGGTCAACCAGTTGTGTCCATTTGCTTTATTTCACGGAGCCTCGCCTCATCTGACTGGGTTTAATTATGCATGGTGGATGTAAGAGGCCTTTACTGAATATCTAATAACATGAAGCCGCAGCAGCCTCCCCGCTCTGCAGTACACGCCAGATTCTTTGAACGCTCACTCTGCAGATTGCAAATTAAATTCATCTGCCCTTTTTTTTTTTTACTCTGGATTCTTCTCTCCTGAAAGCCCAAGATCATATGATTGTGATCCGTTGATGATGATGTCAGTTTGTGTCATGACATCCCTCCAGCGGCCTGCAGAGTGCCAACTGCTCTAAAAGCATGAGAATAAAAAAAGATCAGGCCGAAGTGCTCGTCTGTCAGTTCGTTTACATGTGCTCTAGCTTTGTGGATTTTTAACCAAATGAAAAACAGCTTAACATGTGTTCCTGGATATCACTCGGATCCATTTGGCACAAAAGTAGCATTTTTGGAGCAAAACGAACGCGTAGAAGAATCTTTTTATTGGCAGAGGGCCGTCGGTAGCAGATAACCGGTGTCGTCTTCATCTTGAGGGGAACTCCTCCTCAGTGTTGTCATCGTGAGAAGTTCTCACCTTCTAACTTGAAATGTTTTGTTCATGAAGCAACACATGTTCAACTTCCCAAGCAATTAAAAGGAGTCTGTTTCTCTTATTTATCTAGAAACATGAGGTATGATGATTCAGAAATATTCAAACAATGCTTTACTTTGATATGTTGTGCACTTCAGTAGATATCACAATATTTGTTTTAATGCCGATGTTAGTTTTTATTATAAATAGAGAAATGTTTGTAGTATAATATTAGATGCCATTGAGTAGACATATCTGATGAAAATAAACAGAGAAGTACAACACTTTTTGGTTGATTGCCATTTGTAGGACTATTTAATTATTTAATTTAGACTTAAAGCTCTCGGCCTTGCCCTCTCTAAATGGTTTAAGAATCTGTTGGAATCCTGGCAAAAACCAATGCAGATATGTTCTTGTTTTTGACGTCTATCTTAAAATGTTTTGCTAGTTTTTGATACTTTGTTAAAAAAAAATCTCTCTTATGTTTTTCTATTGTTTATTGTTTAAGGAAATTCTACCATTGCTGTTCATCATTCTTTAGTTTGTAGCAGGTCGCTCTTGTAAATGAGACCACGAGGCTCAATGAGATTTACCTGACCAAATAAAGGTTGAATGAATGAATGTATAATAACAGTTTTTAAAGTTTCACTTGATCAGTCTTGAATTATTACTTTTAAATTTAAAGAAAAGCAGTAGATAAAAAAAAATAAGTTTCAAAATATGTGGCGAGAAAAACTATTCCTTCAAAGATTGTGGACAATTTGGAACTTTGTCAAATGGCTTAATGGAGATGAGTGGTCTGATTACAAGAAAATTAACTGTTTGGCAGTCAGACTACCGGTACATCACATCTGCTTCAAATCTATCACCTTGCCCACAGGGAAGCACAGTGGTAGCAGCATCATGCTATGGGGATTTTTCCCATTAGCAGGAACTGAGAAACAGGTCAGAGAGTGAGTAATGATGAATGGAGCAACATTTTGTCATGTTTCTGCCTACTCTGTCACTCTGCCATGCCAACGCTGTACTTTCAGCTCATCAGCCCCGATCCACTGCACCTGTTCCTAGACTTATTTAAGAACTTCTCTCACTACTCAACTCTGCCAGATTATCAAACCCTTTTGGAAGTAGATGTTCAGCATTTCTCTAACAGTCTTGTTTGATCTTCTCCTTTCGACCCCACATCTGCCTTCTGGACCTCCTGATCCACCTGCTCTCTGTCTGCAGTGGCAGCTCTTAAATGGGGGGTTCCGCAGGGGTCCATCCTGGGTCCTCTCTTGTTCTCCTTATACCTGCTGCCACTCGGTGCTATTTTCCGGAAACACAATATACCCTTCCACTTCTACGCTGATGACTGTCAAATTTACTTCCCCCTAAGACAAAATGGTACAGGCTCTATTCAACCTCTGCTCGACTGCCTGGCTGACATCAGGGACTGGATGGCTTTAAATTTCTTAAGCTTCAACGATAAGAAGTCGGAAGCCATATTGTTCCTTCCCAATGACACAACCTCAAACCACTGCATTGACCTGTCTGCTCTACCCCTGTCCGAAAAACAAAAAGTCACAAATCTGGGAGTGATAATGGATCCTTCCATGAAACTCAACAGTCATGTAAACATGATTGTCAAATCCTGTTTTTTCCAGCTGAGGCGTCTGTCTAAGCTGAAGCCCATATTATCAAAAAACAACCTGGAGACAGTGATTCACGCATTCATTACATCTAGGCTGGATTACTGCAATTCCCTTCTGCTTGGCGTCAGTCAAGCCACCATTGCACGATTACAACTGGTTCAGAACGCAGCTGCCCGATTTTTAACCAGCACACGCAAAAGAGAGCACATTACACCAGTCTTGGCCTCCCTTCACTGGCTACCGGTTCATCTTCGAATCCAATTCAAAATTCTCATGTATGTCTACAAATCGCTGAACAGTCTCGCCCCCGCCTATCTCTCGGATCTGATACACCCATATGTCCCTCCACGTGCTTTGAGGTCAGAGGATCAGGTACTCTTAATAGTTCCAGAAACTCGCCTTAAGCGCAGGGGTGACAGGGCGTTCTCTGTAGCAGGCCCAAGACTCTGGAACGAGTTACCGCTGCTCATCAAACAGGCCCCCTCCCTCTCGGTTTTCAAATCCCGGTTAAAAACTCACTACTACTCCATTGCTTTCAATGCCAGCTGATTTGTATTGGATCGTTTGATTTATGATCTGCAATGTTTTTATGTTTTTCGTGTTGTACTTCATTGTCTGTGTTGCCTGTTGCGTGTTTGTTTGTCCAGCACTTTGTGTGGACTTGTTCCTGTTTAAAGTGCTTTATAAATAAAATGGTATGGTATGGTATGGTATTCTGAACCTGTCACTGACTACTCCTGTCCCACAGACCTTAAATTACGGATTAGCTTTTGGGTTTGTCTTTGGAACTTGACCCCCACTTCACCTCTCGGACCCCGCGTTTGTGTTGTCCCACTTTCCACATTTATCACAGCGCTCCTCTGCAGCTGCCCTGCGTCCAGTGACGGTGATGTCATCTTATCTTGCTCTGACGGGTGGCTCACACCTCATCTGCCTGAGAAGGTTAGTGGCTGTTTTTTGGTTCACCTTCATGTTCTCGGAAATATACAGACCACTAACTCTCATATCTCTGCAGGCTGGCCCCAGCACTGGACCCTGATTCACACCAGCAGCTGCATTACAATAAGCTTTTTAACCCTTCTTGTTGTCCAGCTACAAAATATTTTACCAAATCCAAAAACCTGATTATTGTCAAATTTAAAGAAATCATCGGGTTAAGCTGTTTTCCAAAGATTATAGACTGGGTCAGAGCAGAGGTTCACCTTTGAGAAGGACAATGACCCTAAACACATGGCTGAAGCAACACTCTAGAAAAGACTGATGCATTTATTACAAAGTAGAATGACCCAGCAGAAGCCCAGACCTCAATAAAACCTTTGGTACAAGGTAAAGATTGTTGTGCACGGGACGCAACCAGCCAACTTTTTGGAGCTGGAGCGCTTCTGTTGAGAAAAAAATGGCAACAAAACAAAGAGAATGCCAAGGGGAGTGAATACTTGTGCAAACCACTGTATATATATACAGTATTAAGTAAACATGCTCCCAAATAACCTCCCAGATGTTTGGCTGAAAGAACCAGTTCAACAAAGAAGAAATGAACTTGTTGCATGAGAATAAAGCTCAGAGAAAGGAGTCTTTAGAACAAAATCTTTAGCAAACAAATGTAAAAAATCAACACTGAATTGTCTTTTTAATACTTTTGAATGGAAATATTTCAATTTGATTATCATCAAAACAAATGTATGCAGGAAAACTTTTTTCTATAAGTCTCAGTATCAGTTCCACTTCATGATTTTGCTTCTGCCAAATAGTTTTACAATATTATTTAACAAACTTTTGTTTGTTTTAATTGTGTTTTTATTGTCTTTATTTCCTTTTGTGCTCCTTGTGTTGTCACTCCGTTCCCGCCAATCGTCACTCACTCTTTAGCCTGTTTCTCCAGCCACTCATCATTCACACCTGTTTCCAATCAGTAATCATGGTGCACTCATCTCTCGCTCTACCTCTGCCTTATTTAAAGCTCTCCTCATCACCACTAAAGCCTTATTCTCACAGGATTAGTTTTACCTAGGGACCACATGCTATTTGTAATATGGCCTCCCTAACAAATCCCTCCACAAGTTACAGATGATCCAGAACTCAGCTGCCCGTGTCATCACTCAAACCTCCTACTATGATCACATCACTCCTGTCCTGCAGCAGCTCCACTGGCTCCCGGTTAAATCACGCATCATCTTCAAAATTCTACTTCTCACGTTCAAATCTATCCACAACCTTGCCCCTCCTTATCTATCTGACCTCCTACAAATCTCCATCCCATCACGCTCTCTCAGATCCTCCTCTTCACTACACCTCCATGTACCCTCTGCCCACCTCTCCACCATGGGGAGCAGGGCCTTCACCTGCTCTGCCCCTCACCTCTGGAACGCCCTACCGCCAGACCTTCGAAACACCACCTCCCTTTCTCTGTTCAAGACTGCCCTGAAAACACATCTCTTTAGACTAGCTTATCATTAACTTACTAAATGTATTTTATATTCTTTTGAATTTTATATTCTTTATTTATTTTATATTTCAATTTATTTCTGCCAATGTTTGCACTGTGCTTGTTGTTTGTTTTTACACAATCTCTGTGATATGTTTCTTGCTGTGAAGTGTCCTTGGGTGTCCTGTAAGGCGCTTTTAAATAAAATGATTATTATTATTATTATAAAATATACCATATATAGATATTGTCTGTGTTGTTAATTCCGTGCAAATCAGCCATGACAGTAACTTGTAAAGTAAAAATTCACACGCATATTACGTACCATATTTTGCTGAACTCCGAGGTCCTGTGATAATTCTAATCCAATGCAAACTGGTGTCCCTTTGATTTGGACAGAAATGGGCGGGATCCAATACGTAATTAGGTGTTTTTTGTTTCCTTGGCACATTTTTATTTGCTTTTGGCAATGGAGGCTGCATTGGAGTGCATAAATAACCTTTTCAAAGTCAAAGTCAAAGTCAACTTTATTGTCAGAACTGCAATATGTACAGGACATACACAGACCAGCAATAGCCTATCAACTCCTAACAGAACACACGAACAATACATGAACAACAAGCGGATGTTATGCAATATGCAGCACAATAACATCATATATGGAAGATGTCCATACATTTCAGCTAAATCTCCAGCTTTGGTTATCCCGTGGGAAAAGGATTAACCAAAGCCTGAGATTTAGCTGAAATTTACAGACTTCTTCCAGATTTGATGTTAACGCGCTGCGTTGTCACGACCAGGCCAGTTCCTATAAAGTGCTTACCGGTAATGTGCATGCTGGGCCGGTCTCGGGCTTTGATGTGATTTTATGAATCAGCACAAAGAAAACTAAATAAGAATGCAAAATATAAAATTATGTTAATCTACTTGTTGAGGAAGAGGCAGGTCTGACTGGCTAGTTTAAGAGGTTAAAAAATAAAAAAAAATAAAAAAAGACGTTAAGCTCAGATGGACAACCTGTCACCGGCCACACGCGTCCATTGACCCACAGGTTGAAATGGACTTGCGACCTGTCCAGGGTCTACCTTACATCTCGCACAGTGATGGCTGGACATGGGCACCAGCGACCCCCACTACCCGAAAAGGAGTAAGTGGGTAAATATAATGGATGGATGGATGGATGGGTCAGCTGATCATGCACATATCTCCGCACCTGCTGTCATTTGCGGCGAAGAAAGTAAGTAACAGCATCTACAAAAGCCGAAGGTAGCAACGCGTTCATTTAAAATAGCCTTGTTCTTTATTTTCCCAAATGCTTTTGCATGAACTAAACCAAAAATCTGCCCATTTTTGTCCAAACCACAGAGATGTCTATTCGTATTACCACAGGACCTCTGAGTTCAGTAAAATATAGTAGGTATTTTGTGGGGGAATTTTTACTGTACAAATTGGCCAATTTGCACGGGATTAACAACACAGCCAATCTCCATAATTATTACAAATAGCATGTGGTCTCTAGGTAAAACTAATCCCGTGAGAATAAGGCTTAAGACGTCCGCTCATTGACGTCCAGGTCCTCCTCAGTTTTGCTTGTTCCTGTTTCGCCTGATGCTCTGTTCAGTCCTGTTCGCCCTTTGCTGGTGTTAAGTTTTGCTCGCCAGCATTTTGTTTTGTTGTTTAATCAATTCATTTTATTTAAACTCCTGCTTTCCTAGCCTGCCTGCAAATGGGTCTGAAATCCAAGGATCACGACATTATTATATTATGTTAACATACCATGATCCTTTTACAAAAACAAATAGATTTTCCCTTCAAATGCAAAAGTTTTTTTTGTGCTTTTATTTTGCTTCACATTCAAGGGGGAAAAAGGGGGGTTGAAGGGGGGCTTCAGTAGGCTTGCAGCTCCTGTAGGGTGGTCTCTGATAGTCGTGAATGGTGTGAACTTTGCAATTACACATTCAAACTGAAGCTTTTTGGACAAACCTGGAAGGAGAATTGCCATCAAAGGTGGATTTTAAAAACAGCAAAGAATCTGAATCAAGTCTGACCTGAAAGGAGATGTACAATTGTTAGTCCATTTTATTTATTTTTTTACTGGCATGAACACAACACTTCTTGAAATTGACAAAAAAAATATTCTCAGGAACTAATCTGACTTCTCTTTGGTTCTGAACCCCAGCTGTTCCTTTTCTCCTTATCACCAACGCAACATTTAATTAAGCAGAAGGACGGCCAAGAACATACATTTCACAAGAAAGTAACCGGCTAAGGTTATTGTTGGGTCTCTCTGTCCCCCATAAATCTCCTACCATATTCTGGAGGTGCTCCACTCCCTTTTATCGGGCTGCCATTTTGTCATCCTCTACTTGTTATTTCATCAGATATGGAAGTGCAAACCCTGGCATGGTAGCATGGGAAACAAGAGCAGTTCTGAGAGACTGAAGGAGACCTCCGTCTAAGAATCAGATAGGACTTCTGTCTGAAATTATTTAAGTGGCTCATTATAAAGTAATTGTGTTTCTAAATGAATGCTTTTCTGCAAGAGACAATATAGTTCTGAAGGTGTTGTAATCTGAAATTAGAAAAATTTAAACAGAGATTTTGAATCAAAAGCACACAAGTTACATTAGAAATAGAAGCTTGTGTTTGGTTAAAATAACTGATCTTTACAAAATATGAAAGTGGGATTCTAGAAAAACTAAAAGCTACTTCCTTATTCAGGCTGTAGAGGCACCTTTAGCAGCAATTACTCTTAGTAATCATCTTCCGCAGGAACTTATCAGTCCCTCCATGATTGTGGAGGAATTTTGGCCCATTTTTCTTTCCCTTTTGCACAACCAACATATATGGATATTCCAAGAAACTAATGAAGTAATCTGTCTCATCAGGAATGAATTGTTCTAAAAACATGTCTATAAAAAGCTTAAACATGTGTGCACACTCTCACTGCACATTGTTCTGTTATAAATAACAATTTGGATTAAAAAAGAAGAAAAACAACAAGTCCAGATTTTTTTTTTAACCATCCATATTTGTTGCACTTTCTTTCCAAGCAGCTTATTTTATATCCTTTAAAATGTTCTTGCATAGTTTTCCAGATTTTCTGATGGTTTTTCAATGTTTATTTTATTTATTTATTTTTTTACTTTGGCTGCTTTTTCGTTCTGTATTGAACTTATTTGATCTACTTGTACCTTACTGTGGTAACACTGTTGTGCAGAGTGCTTGCAAAAGGAAAGTGCTGAAGTTGGGTACATAAAATTTTCTCCAGCAGAAAAATAGTTTTTGGATAAGCACGTCTTAAAGAAACAAGAAAAATCCATCAAAACTGTGACATGGGACCTGAGAGAGTCATCATCCTTCAGCCGATCATGTCAAGTTTTCAGATAACAGCTTTTTGTGAATTCCCTTGTTTATACAATAATCCTATTTTCTGTCAAACTGTTTTTTGGGGGGTTATTTTCATATATTCTGCTAAAGAGAATGGTAACAAATTGTGTCTTTTTGACAGGCTGCTGGAAACATAAAGCCTAATGATCTCATTTAGAAAGTTGTTCTTTGCTAAGTTGTTTATGTGTTGACAGGACATTGTACTTTGAGTTTATGAGCATTTTGATGCTTGAAGGAGCCATTTAGTCAGAACTAAGTAGCTTAAAAATCAAACACAAACAAGCACAACGTCCCATCGGAGAGTTTTTAAATTTTAAACTAAACGATGCTGGAACGCAGATAGCGATGTGAGACCAAGGTTCACTGAGGCCAACAATGATACTGGAACACACACACATGACACAACGCATCACTTAGGCGCACAAATGTCAATATGCCAAACCAATTCATAGTTATAATTTACTTTTTAAATGCTTTATGTGTGATTTATAAGTGTATCCTATTAA
Source organism: Garcialebias charrua (assembly GCA_038048925.1). NCBI lineage: Eukaryota > Metazoa > Chordata > Actinopteri > Cyprinodontiformes > Rivulidae > Garcialebias > Garcialebias charrua. Next base: position 22,422 of record JBBPBX010009845.1, read on the forward strand.
ATGCAGGCTCTTTTATAACCTTACTAGTTGTTTAGCTTCTCTGCATCCTAACACCAAAACCTTCACCCCTCCAGCTCCTGCAGGTAAGGGGCGTTTCACTTCAGGACAAATTGATATTGCCGATTGGTCAGTTGCTATCATGCCTACTGGACTGATTTTTGGCATTGAGGATCTGACTCTTGTAAAAAAATCATAGATTTTACTGGGCCTTGTATGTCATTATTTATTCCAAATGTATTCAATATTTTGGTGGTTTGAAAAGTAAGCTTCCTTATATAATTTTATTATCAAAAGGCCTGAGAGCTACCGGATCCAAGCCAACAGGTACTGGTAGGGATGCACAATATTATCAGCATGTTATCATATCGGCCGATATTAACGTTAAAGTTCAACATCGGACATTGGCCATTCCATCAAAATAACTCACTGATATAAAAGGTGCTGTTTATGTATGACATCCCAGAAACAAGGATGCCTGCAGCGCCAGCACAACATGATGAAGTCACGTGCACCTACATGATCTGATCACGGTGGAGAGGAAGAAGTCAAAATGTCAGCAGTGTAGAAGGTTTTTTTCATTGAGGATGTTGGACTACGTTGAGCTTCGCTACATCGTCCCCAGTCTGAGATATTTTTCCAAAGTAGCCTTACCCAACTACAAGCCATCATTTCCGATGTCATTCAGAAACTAATAGCCGATAGCACTTGAGTGAGTTTTACCACAGACATTTGGACATCAATTGTTAGCCCCGTTAGCATGATTAGTCTTAGGACACAATGGATAGGCAAAATGGATAGACAAAAACTTTGAACTTAAAAAGGCTGTCCTTCATGCATAAGAGAGCAGATGATCCCACACTGCAGCTAGGAACCTGGAACAAGCTTTCACAAGTGAGACTAATGGTGACTAATGCTAATAAATATAATACTTTCTATTTAATAAAAGTTAAAGTGCTTTGCATATGGCTGTTACTGAATACATGTCACCAGCTTTTAAAGCTGTTAAACAATTTTGAAGCAAATAAGCCTAAATAAGAGGGCTATGTTCTAACAAATGAAAGTATATTAAAAATATCGGTGTCAGTTTTCGGCCAAATAAATTTTAACATATCGGCATATCGGATATCGGACAAAAATCCAATATCGTTCATCCCTAGTTACCGGAACGCACCCTGTCAAAATAAGAAAGTTCCCGGATCCTGTTCTAGCAGGATCCGGCTCAAATTAAGCCCCACCATTGGAGGAATAGCGCTGGTCAGGGATGACATGAGTATTGTGGGAGACCCCAAAAGGCAGAGATGTCAGGCAAACAGTATGCTAGGCAACAAACAAAGGCCACCACCACTTTTGTCCATGTCAACCTAAGCAAAACCATGTTCCAGGGCCAAAATTGACTTGAAATATATTTAAGGATACAATAATAAACAGCTCAAGCTTTGGCTTCAATGCAGGGGACTAGCAGTGTTGGGAAGCAAGGCCAAATTGATAGAAGAAAAGCATATGACTATCCTGGTGTTTCCATACTGACTTGTGTTCTTTTCTCTAGCCTCCATGAAAAAGGGCACGTATGACAGAAAATTTTATGCCTGATGTGTGACATTACTTTGCATGTATAGGCTTTCAGTTTAAATTTAAGTTTTCTCCATTGTTTTGCTATTTTTAGAAATAAACCACTTTTAGACTGCTTTTACACACTACTTCAAGTAAAGAATGTTTATGTTTATGTTTATGTTTATTGAATTTGTTCATTTTTTTTACAAAAGAAACAATACAAGACAATCTCATAAATGATAGTGTACAAAATGTAAAAAAATGAAAGGTAGCAGAAAGAAGAATAAATCTTATTATATCTGCCCCTTACTTACAACAATCAGATTAAACAACAATAATCAGCCATGTAAACAATAATAATCTTCAACCAACTTTTTCCAACAATCAGATTAAACAATAATAATCTTCAACCAACAGTACAAAATGACTAACTCTTTCTAATTTTCTAACTGATACAATACACATTACGCTATTTCATTTTTTTTTTAACACATTTGTTTTGATCATTTTTTAAAATGTAAACATTGACTTTGAATGCCAAGATGGTGATGGTATTTTTTATACTTTTAATACAACATATGTCATATTAAACATGTCCACACACATTACTGTTTACATTTGTCCAACTGAAGCCAACTCGGACACGGAGTTAAATCCAACAATCACATTTCTCTCACTGAGTTATCAGCTTTGGAAATGGCAAGAACCAAATATATTTCATATGAGGCTTGTCATCATATCAGCTGCCACTACTGCATGTCCTGTAGCAACAATGTTTCTTGGATACCATCTTTTTTTTTAAATCATTGTAAAGGATTATGAGGAGGTCAATATTAATACTGACCTATTTACCTTAATTAATTTACTTATTCAGATTGAATAGTAATTTCACGGATTCTTTTCTTTTTCAGTTTACCCAATATTTCTGTGATCTTTATGATGGATAAATAAATAAAGCCATAGAGTGACAATGGACAAGTTAACTTAGTTGGTATGCCAAAGACACTACCATTTATTTAAAATAAATCAACTAAATTAACACCATTACACTTGATTGACATGATTTCACTTTCTTTCAATTTAACACAACAGACTTCAATACTGGATGTTAAACATATTTAGTCTGAGGGCTCTTTAACTTAAATATAGTTTCCAGATAGATTGAGAGGGATAAGGGAATAGGAGGAAAGATAGAGAGATGGTTTACAGGAAATTGTCTTGAGCATGTTACCAAAAGTGACACTTCCCATCCGACTTCTGCTAAAATCCAGGTACGTTTGTAAACAGCTCTTTACCTTCGACGACGAGTCTGATAAAGAAATGACACCAGCCTTTCAGATGCACAGAGTCCTTCAGGCCCAGCACGTCCGAGCTGGTTCTAGTTTACGTTTTCAACGTCTCCTGGTTTCGCGTTGGTCATCAGAAAATGCGTCAGCTCCTGGCCTCTGACTTCAAGATAAACTTATTCCAGGAAGGAATAAACAAAGTTTTGAGCTTACGCTCGTTCGAAGTGGACTCATAACAGCATGTTATTAGTCCTTAGCTGGATGACGAGTCCTTAGCGTGTGACTGAGTTCATCCAGCTCTTTGGGAAAGGTTCACATCTCTTTGAAGTTCCCAGCAGACTCTGAAGCGTTTCAGCAAAACTTAGAACTTAAAAGAAGATCATGAGAGGAGTGAGACTTGTGTCTTTTTCATTGGTCCGTGGAAGCAGTTGCCGTTATCACGACCCAAGGTTACAGCCAGCAGCAGAGGGAAATGTTTAGGAAAAGACAGACTCATAGACTCCAAGAGGAAAAACACTTGGATTAGCGTCTTAACACTTCTAAAACAAATCTGAAAAGCACAGTTTGACATAAAATTCAACTCTGACACCATTATATGGTCAAGTAACACAGTAATACTCCATATTAAAAGAATAACACAGCATAACATATATCATGAAAATGACAAAAGTTATTCTTTTGATCACATCAGAATAAAATCAAAGATAGAAATAGTCTCTTTTGGTGACTATGTTCTCAGATTACAACTAATGGAATAATTTGTAGTAAATGTCTTGCTTTACTGAGAGGTCAGTAAAGGTCATCTCTGGAACAGTTCAAAAATACACAGGTGTATCAAAGTGGACACGGTCATGCCCACTACATCATCCATCTACCTGGATTAGTGAGCATGCATCAGGATTATTATTATTTTATCAGTGCAAACCACAACTATAGCGCCAATTGTAAGGAATAGGGTGCTATTTGCAGTAACCCTGACCAGCAATATATGAATAGTGAATGCTTGCAGTTTTTGAGATATTTATCTGGATTGATGACAAGGAGGTAGTTGGAGTGAGGACAGACTACACAGAGGACAGAGTGAGATGGAGGATGACGACTCCCTGTGGAAACCCCTGAAGAGGGAAAACAAAAAGAAGTTTGTCTGGATTGGAACTGAACATGGAATGCAAGTAAACAATCATGTTTTGTGTACAAAATTTTCAAGTAGACAGGAGTTACATTGTGTAAAAAAAGAGAGATAGGGTTTTATTTATTTATTTATTTACATATTTATTTTACTTGTCTGAGGCAGGGCAGAATGACAGATCCTGACGAGTGGAGGAAGCAATTTTATTTACCATGTGAAGATTCAACACAATCTACTGGTTTTCTTGGAAAGATAACTTTTACAATGTGTCCTTAATAATGTATTTTAATGCGTTTGTGCAGTGCCCTGAGATGGCTTCTGCTGTTACTTGACGCTATATAAATAGATTGAACTGAATATACTTTGCAATATATAAACTAGAAAGCATACGGTATGCTTTCTAGTTCATACTATATTACATAAAAGTATAGTTTTCTCAAATTATTGGGGTGGCTGATTTACATATGTTACATAAACGTAGGTGAAGATTCTCAGTCATCCAGGGCATGATAAAATCAAAAAAAGGCACTCAATACAGAAACAACTGGACTTTATTTGTAACAGAAGATGTTTTGCTTCCCATCCGGGGAGCTTTCTCAATTCAAAGAGCAGAGTTCAAAGCATTACTACCAAACTCTGCTCTTTGAATTGAGAAAGCTCCCCGGATGGGAAGCAAAACGTCTTCTGTTACAAATAAAGTCTAGTTGTTTCTGTATTGAACACCTTTTTTGATATAAAAGTATAGTTTTCTCAAATTATTGGGATGGCCGATTAGCCTGGCCCTCGCCTTCCTGCACAGCTCCGCTCAATTCTCATTTCCCTTCACTGCTCAGTCTGGGACTTCTCCCATAGACAACGATTTCTCCGGCTGATTTTTGACCGGACCAATCAGAGAACAGAAGGGGCGGAGTTTTTGGCCCCTAACCCACGCCCCCACCTGTCCCAGCGCGCAGCCAGCGAGCATTCGCATGTTCTCATTCAAAGCGATGCAAAGCGATGCAGGACTGTTTTATATGTGACACAAATGTATTAAATTCCCCTTCTTAATCCCTTATCTGGAGTTTTCTTTTGTTTTTTTGGCCAAAAGTCAAGTGATCGTTCCCTCCTCCTCCTTCCTCCTCCTCCTCCTCTCCCTCCGCTGATGAGGAAATGGCAGGTTGTCACAAGATAATTAAACTATGGTTTTACGTTGCTGCCCGAGTCCCTGCAGATTTTCTGGTCTTCTGGTGAGCTGGACCAGCGATCCATGGTTTTATTTTATTTTTATAGAACGTTTTATTAACATATAAACACAGAATATGCAGCGGCAGGCTGCAGCGAGAGAAAATACAGCAGGAGGCGGAGCAGATGTCAAGTTCAACAGACCACGGGGGAGCAGCTCTGAGGGGGAGGGAGCAGAATGCTTTTCCCTGTTCAAAATTTTTCTAAGATCCAATGGTTTTGTTCCTCAGCAGAGGCCACGCCTCCAGCAAGAATCGGTTCTCTATGGAGAAAGTCCAGACCCTAGTACGAAGCGAAGTGAAGGACAAGGGTCTGGTTTTAACCAGGCTAGTGGCCGATATACATATTTGTATCTGGTGGTGGTCATTTTATTTTTAACATGACAACCCATTTCACAAAAGTGATGTTTCTCATGCAAAAATGCAGCCACACAACAAAATGAAAGTCATCACGTTGCTATTTTTTTCTAATTATCCAACTCACAAGGTTTACATAAAAATATGGCAGCAACCATCTAGGATTTTGACGTGACAATCCAATTTTTGAAAGGAAACTTTCTGATGCTTAGATGCAGCCACACACCAAAATGGAAGTTGGTACTTCACTAATTTTTCATGTTATACTTACAGCGTGCATGTTCACAGAGATGGAAGATATTTCTTCCAATCTTTGCTCTGCGATGTGGGACAAAAACATAATGGTAAAACACAAGGACCGAAACCGAGTTTAAAAAAAGTCAAAGTCCAAAGGAAGTCTGTGCAAAACCTTCAGAAAGTTTGAAGAACTGCTGGCCAAGACCTTTTTAACAATATCACAAGAAAGCCTGGTAAGAAAAATGTAAATAAGCACTGGACCTGGAGTTTTAGGTATGTTTTACACATCTAGTCCCTGGTAAAGATAATGCTTTTTTAAAAATACAAGTCTAAAGGTTTCTTTGTAAAAAGTCTCACTCTTTTTCTCTTCTGATATACAGGTATGGTTGTTTGCCTCTCAGTTTTATTGCTCAGTCGTAACTTCCCGTCATTGCATTTGAAGACTTACACCATGCCTATAAATATCTGCTTTTAGCAAGATAATTCTTTTGTCGAGAACTTTAATCACTCTTGCATCAGTTGTCATAAATCTAATGGTTTTGTCCATCTGTCAGGTATTTCTTGTTATCTCTTCTGAAACCAGCGGAGTGTTTACTTCCACGAAACACGAACCACTCTGCTCTGTTTGGACGTCATCTATCAAATTAAAAGATGCAAAAACATGAGATGTTGATCTTGGAATGAGGAGTAAGTAGCTTTAACATGATGTCATGATGACGTGTTGAAAGCTGTCAAGCATGACACGTGGAGACGTTCTAGTAACAATAAGCATTATACCTGCATATCACTTGTATTACATTCCCATAACTATTTGTGGTTTGTAGTTGATAGACTTTTGAGCTGTTGCTAATTCTTTTTCATGCCATGGTTCTTAAGGTTTTTATTGGCTCCCAGCTCTGAACGAGCATCAAATATCTGCCAAGGCTGATAGGGCTGTTAATCAATAATGATGACTCACTGATTTCTTGGCTCGCTGTCATTCCCCAGCCACTGGAATTTCAACACACTCCCATTCCCCACGACCTCATGGTATTTTCAGCTGCTCGGCCGTGGAGGACGATGCGCTGAGTGACGGAGCAGAGTTGCAACACTTTTCAGGCAGAAAAATCCTTGTTCACCAGCCAAGAAATAAACTCCTATGGCACGGCTCCGTGCACACAAACGGCTATGAATGTAATGTGCTTACATATTTTAGCGTCTCGCGAGAGACAAATATATAACCTCTGCCCTGTTGCTGCTATATATTTGTGAATGCCTTTCACTGAAGATCATGGAAGGACTCCTGGGATACGAGCATCAGTTCTTCAGAATTTTGCCTTTATTTTAAAATCATTGATAAGCTTCTCATAATACGCTACCGCTTCTATTTTTGGAGGAATGTTTGGCAAACTTCTCAGAGTTGCTGAAGTTCATAAAGGTTTGCAGGGTGTTGTTCTGCAGAGCTCTCTGCTCCTACCATTTTCAATCAGGTTGAGGTCTGGACCATTGCAGCACCTTGTTTCTTTTCTTTTGGCCATTTTGTTGTAGATTTGCTGCAATGCTGCAGCTCAGTGTACTGTTGCATCATGACCACCCGCTTCGGATGTTATCAACCATATGTAGCGGTCAGATTGCCCCTCCTGTAACTCTTAGGAGGTTTAAAGGTACGTTGTCACCGTTACTAGTGATGACAGCAGGCTCCGTCTTTAGCTACGTGGTTAGGTTTAGAGTAAAGGGTCTTGGGTTAGGTTTAGGGTCTTGGTTAGGTTTAGGGTCTTGGTTAGGTTTAGGGTTGTTCCTCTGGGTCAGGTTTAAGGTTAGGTTTAGGAAAACGGTTACGTAAGCTGAAAAAAACAAAACACAACACTTCCGGGTTTACAGAAACACGCTGCCTACTCACATCGATAATAACGCTGATAACGTTATTTTAAACATGCTAGGAGGTAGATTGTGATAGTTTCGCCGCTACATTCACTGCTCCACAGTCACTGGTTGACTTTAAAAGCGGTTTAAAGACTTTTCTTTTTAAGCGAGCCTATTCTGCCTCCGCATGATTTTATCTTTGATCTTGGCTGATAGTATTATTGATTTTACTTGATTTTATTACTTGTTTTATTCATTTATTTTTTAAGCAGGCCTATTCTGCCTCCCCATTATTCTGTCTTTAATCTTAGTTCAAAAGTCAAGTCAAAGTCAAAGTCAACTTTATTGTCAGATCTGCAATATGTACAGTGCAGGACATACACAGGACCGAAATTGCGTTTCTCTCAGTAACCACGCAGCTCACAGAGTAGTAGTAGTTGATATCATTATTGATTTTATTTGATTTTATCACTTGTTTTATTGTTGTAGCACTCTGAGATTTCTATTAATGAAAAGTGCAGTATAAATTGAATTTATTATTATTATTATTATTATTATTACATAAGGGGATGATAACAGATAGTGCCCATTGTATGGACTGACAACATCCGAATCCGCTGTCATGACCCAGTCTGATCCAAGCTCTCTTTTCAGACTGATAACCTTCCATTTGACCAACCTGTTGGTTGACAGAGGACCTCATGGGCGACTTAAGGTCTGCAAGGTGCTCAAGTCCTGTGGTTTCAAAACAAGGCTCATCTCTCAGAAGTCTTATGGTTTGTTCAGATACAATTTTATAAACCTAAGTCATGCTGCCAGGTTCTTTTTACAGAAAGGGGACTTTCTCCGGCAATTGTTCCGAACAAGCTATTCTTTTTTTTTTTGTTGTTGTTGTAATTATCCTGTCATGAAGTTCAACCTTTACTGAGGCGTAGTCTGGGATAGAGCTCATGGAATTGTAATCAATTCTCTGAGCATTGCACAGTCTGACCTTTGGGTGGATTTCTTGGGACATCCACTCCCAAGAAGAATGGCACCTGTTTTAAATATTTTCCATGAGTGAATAATATTTATCATTGCAATATGGTGGATCTCCAGCAGTTTGGAAATGGCTGTTAAGGGTACACTCAGTTTTTCAGTTACTGCCTTTTTGTTCAAACTGTGTTAAATAAATTGAATTATGACATAAAGTTAAATGTCCCTTTTCATTCAGATTTCTTTTTTCTGTTTGAGACCTGTTAAGACTACATAATACTTTTAAAAGCGTGCGTTTTTCCCACACAACTGCCGCACAACCCTGACAGATAGCATCAGATGTCATCTCTCTTTAGGCCGAACAAGGCTACTTTCCTGGAGTTGCAGCTGCAACCTGGTTTGCCATTTTTGCCGTTCCAGATGTGGAATGTCAAAATCTGACAGCCACAAAGTGCACTGATTACATGACAAAGTCTGAAACGGAGTGAGTGAGGTCCAGGGAGAAAATGTAGGAAACTATAATTCATAGCTTGTAAAGCACCAGCTGTGCCAAAACAACCAAGCTTTGCGGGGTTATAAACAGCGCAGGGCAGGGCAGCGCCAAGAGAGTCGACACACCAGTTCACGGGAGTCGGCCAGTATTACAATATTTCACCCTTCACTGGCTCATCTAACCACAGAGCTGTGAATCATGATGAAATCTTCTTGCTAAGTGCCTGGATAGACCTCCATGAAGCACCGCAAAGTCTGTACTTCCAAGCTGTTTACCTCTTTCTCCATTCGTCTGTAAACCTGATTAACATCAGAACCAACAGTGAGCGTGGGGGTCAGAGTGTTAATGCGGAAAATGGCTACCACACTTTTCAGCTGGTCGCACCTCTTTCAAACATGATCGCAGGTTCCACCAGAGCAGGGGGGGAGCAAGTGGACCGTGGCTCTGTGAGCTGCGTGGAAGTCAGCCGAGCACAATCAGTCATCCCGCACAGTACAGGAACAAGCCTGCTGTTAAGTTGTTTACATATCCTCAAAATGACTCTGGAGTGGGTAATAAGTGCAAATCAATGAGCAGGGAGGGAGAGATTTGGGTGAATGGTGCTGCCCCTGACGTAGCCCAGGCTGACAGTACATGCTCATATGATGGATTAGTGCAGCTGGCAAATTACATCTCTCTAATTCTACTTTGCAAAGAGAATTACAATGCATCGCTCGTGCTTTAATCCCAGCTAAACACAAATTTAATGTTTAAAAAAAGAATATAAGTGTAAGACAAATCAAGTACGGTAGTTTACAATCATCTCCATTTTGTTGATACTTATTACAAATTATGAAACCAAACATTAAAGGCCATCCTGAACTCTGTCAAATGGTGCAGTTTTGAACGATTTTACTTCAGTAGTTTCTCTGATATATTGATAAGCAACACTGAAATGCTGGTCCATGCTCAATGTAAACAAAGCATTCAGACAAATCTGCCAAACAGCAGCTTGAGTCACATGATTGACCTACAATGGTCATGACTGTGTACGTAAACAAATATGGCTAGTAAATTTAGCATTTAATTAATTTTTGTAAGGACTTACTCAATACCAGATAATAACGTGACCAAAAATAGCAACTCCAAGATTAGGGACAGTTAACAGTGTTTATTTACTAAATGTGAAATTGACAGTTTGGCTGCAACTCAGCTGGGAGGGACCTGTTGAAGGAAAAGGTAATCACATGGGTGAAGGTCCAATAGTTCCAGTGGTCAAAAATGAGGAGACTCCAGAAAGGTCGCATAGATAGGTAGGCAGGTGGTGGAAGGCGAGGAACGGGATGAATCCCTAGGAGGCTTTAACGATGAAACCAGGGACGTCCAAGGTACAGGAGGGACACAGGAGTCATTGCTGAAACACACAAGACAAGGTTTGTCTTTACAAAACACTAGGAATGGTAAAGTGGCCAGGAACACCACCAGTAAGCAGACAATGCACCAGTGTTGGACTGAAGTCATCAACTGCCATGTATACTCCTGCAGATCATTAGGATAATGGTTAGCAGGTGTGAGCCTGTTGGCGCCATCTGGTGTCGAAAAGCTGTAGAGAAAAAACTGGAACTCCTACAATTTTTCATCACCTTGGCTCTTTTCAAAGGTAAACACACATTAGTTGGCTTCAGGTCATACATGGCATATACAAATTCTTAATTAAAAGACACATTAACAGTCTAGACGAAAAATAGTTTGGAGGTTTTACTTCTTTCTTTTAGTATTTTTGTATGTTCAGTCTTCATGACTTTGCACCAAGTACATTAAAACAATCAGCAGTAGTGATAACGCTGAGAACAATACATAACTGGTCCAGAAACAGGATCACTCACATGATTCAATACAGGTAAGAAAAGAAGTCAAAAAGGTCAAATTTGATCAAATCTATTTGTTTCAAACGTCCATCATTGTTTAAAAATCTGTCTATTCGTCTGTAAAAATAAAAATAATCTACATAAAGTGTCATTCAAGCACATAAAGAAGATGATTCATTCTGGTCAAGCTTCGGAAGCAGAGTAAACTAAACCGGAAGAATTAGTTTTGAAACAGCACTGGAGAGACGGGCATAATTATATGAAACAGGCAATGACCAAATTAAACAAAAAATGTCCTGAGGGATAATAAACCAGTTCCAGATCAGGTGCAATAATCAAGAAACAAGAATCTGATGTGCAGAGAGAAGCAGAAGTAAGAATAAAGGCCTAGAATTACGTGAACAAATCATCCTGCTGTCCTTTATAACAAAGGTTTGGAAGAAAACATATTAAGAAATGATGGAGTTGTATTCCCTGAAAAATAAAATTTGCATGATCTTATGCACTATCGTTTGTGATCTCTTAGCACTCGGAGTATGTGTTGTGAATAACTCACAGCTAACACCACACAGATTTTAAGTAAAGATTGGTCAAACTCAGTGAGGTTTGGCCATTTCTGTCATTATTAGGTTGATCAGCTGTGGTGACCTCTGGGATTGGATCAGTTCCAAATGGTAATCAGTTCTAGACATTTCTTTGAAAATTTCATTAACGATTACAGCTAGTCCCCGACTTACGAACGATTTCCGGACCTAAGGACCATTCGTAGGTCGATTTTGCCGTAAGTCGGAGTCCACCCGAGCCGCCACTGCCTGCACGTATATGTAAGTTACTGTACAGTTACCAAGCACTTCGCCTATCCTAACACACCTAACACACTAGTGCATAATTACAGTATCACATGTAAATACATGAATAAATAAAAAATATAATTTCTTACTTTGAGCTGGTCAAAGCCTGCCTTCGTCTTTTAGCATGTTAGCTCTTGTACGTCCGAGCTCCCCAGATTCGTTCTGCTCCACACGCGCACATGTGGTCCAAACTGTTTACAAGAAGGACTGTAAGCTTGTTAACTTCATACATTTGGAGCCAGAAAAAAAAAAAACTTACTTAAAGCAGTATCTCTGCGATTTTCATCCATCCAAAACAAGCTGCTCCGCGTTAGCTGACGTTAGGCCCCGCCATTAGCAGCACTCGTTAGCTCCTGCATTAGCTGCGTATTAGCCCAGCCCATGAGCTGCTGTTGTCGGGCGGCATCGAGCGATCCGTGGCTGCTGCTCCCGCAGCTCCGGCATTAGCTAGGTGGTTAGCCCAGCCCATGAGCTGCTGCTGTTGTTGTCCAGCGCGGCGTGGTGGAAGCGATCCGCGGCTGCTGCTCCAGGCCTGAGACGTCCACAGAGTTCACCGAGCGTTTCCAGCTAATTTATCCATATGAGGCAACCTCTGATCGGACACACAGTCCTCCAAAGCCAGCTGGCTGGAGCCGTGACTGGAACTAAACGTAAAATGGAAGACACAGCGGCATTTCCGGAAACTACCGGAAGCTGCGCAAATATGATTAAAAATTATAATTTTTATTATTATTATTATTTATAAAGCATTTAAAGGGGACCAAATATTGTTCCTATAAATTTTTATGGTATGTCTGTGGGCTATCCAGAACATGTTCATTCAATTTAATGCACAAAATAATTCTTAGATAATAAAATATCCCCTTTCTAGTTGTGCCTTTTCTGACTTCCGTTCTGAATGAGCTGTTTATGATAAGGCCACGCCCTTCAAAAATCTGTTTACATTAACTCCGCCCTCCAAAGGGGACCCTGAGTCAGACGCCATTTTGGGCAGGGCAAATAAGTTCACCCTCCATGTTAAAAACTCTTCGTCTGACTCTTTGAAAACAAGCAATAAGGCTGCAGAGTAACACACTGGCTGCTAACTGCTTAGTGCGAGCACCGCTTTTTTTGACGGACCACATCCGGCGCGGACCGGATATGGTCCGTGAGCAGTCGTCCGGTTGATTTAAGAGCCCGTAAATAAGTTTTTTCGTTTTTACTGATAGATAATTAGTTATTAGCGGTACTGCATTTTAACAACAACGAAACATCGAACTCTGAGATGAACTCAGGAAAAACAACCGTGACGTCTTTTATACTGAAGTGGGTGGAGCATCACCAGGGGTTGCTAGGTGAGGGGCTGGACTCAGGTTGGGGTGGGTTGTCCTGGCGCTTGTGACATCACAAGCGCCAGGATTTGAAAACGAGACATTTATATCACTGAAAAATAAATATACTTAGAGTAAATATACCACTGGGTGCATTTTTTTGGCCCTAGGACTGTTTTTTTAAGAAGTACATAACCAAAGTTGAGTTAAAAAAAACATTAAAAAGTGAATTTTGCATCTTTGGTCCCCTTTAAAACAACCACAGCTGCAACAAAGTGCTGTACACATGAAATTAAGAACACTTAAACACAAAAAAACAAACAAAAAATGATTTCATATTTTTATTAAATATGATACGTTTGTATGTCTGAGTTGCCGTAGGTCAAGGGCGCCGTAACTCGTGGACCACCTGTATTCAGTGCTTTGTGAAATATTTTGCTAACAGACAAACAGGCTTGAATCCAACAATTCATGCCAAGATTTTAGGCAAAGATGTTGTGCAATGCACTGCATTCAAAATATGTGCTGAGGATGATGCTCAGCCACAGCCATAGCAAATTTCTGGCTCAACATTTGCCATCTAACCAGGGCTTAATGTGTAAACCAATAGATGCTGGAACACAAATAGCAGGCAGGCCAGCTGGGGCGGGGGCCGTGTGTTTGGGGATCCTCCCCCAGAAAATTTTAAATAAAGTAGATGCGATTTCCTGCATGTTGGTGTATTTTAACGGGTTGTTAGACATCTATGTTAATCTACATTTGTAAACACTCCTACCCCCTACCCCTTACTTGACTGTTCTGAACCCAAATCTTTGCCATATTCACTATCTGACTCCACATGTGAAACCTCCAGGAACCTCCTATGTCTGTTCATGGCGGCTGGGCTGTCTGTGGTCTCCTGCCCGCGTACGACTGCCTGGTTAGCTCGGTCAGCTCTCACCCACACCACTCTTTTAGGGGCGGATATATTTTTAAGGGTAGAAGCAGAAATGCTACTTGAAGGTGCAGCTCGTACGTGATATTAAGAAGTCGTAAGTGGCTGTTGTGTTTAAAATGAGTACCGGTAATTATTTTCACTTTACATATCCAATATAAGTTTTATTTGTTCAAGGCAGTCATATTTGTTCATAACTTTATTACTGTATTGGTAAGCCTGAGAGTTACTAGTTCCAAGCAAGCGGTTACCTGAACACCTGTCAAAATAAGAGTTCCCAAATCCCGTCATTAAGCCCTGCATCCAACCATCCATACATACATACCGGTAGTTATCTTGAATTGGGTTGACTCCAAAAGGATGATTTCTGAAAGTTTCACTAAAATCTGTCTCGTCTTTTGTGAGATATTTTGCTATCAGTACAGACAATTGAACACAAACATGGGAATGTTTCTTACTGGAACTTGTAAAATAAAGTTTGGAAACCATTATTTTAAGAGATGCTTCCCATCTGGTCAGCCTGAGAAAAAAAACATTCAAAATCACACAGAGCTCCACTTCTCATGCAGAAGGTTCAACATTCCCAACGTGAGATCGGTTAACCTCTGACTGAAAACTGGGATCATTTAGTCTGCGGATTCATCTTTTCTCAAGTTCTGTGTTAAACAGTTTAACCGGCAGATTTGTTCGATTTAAATAAAGTACACCTTGAACTGATTTGTTTCATTGTAAATCCGTCCACAGCACGCAGAATCTCTCTCGGCTTTCTGAGGCCTCATCCTCCTGGACAATAATCAGAGTCAGGGCCAGCTGAGGTCAGGTCTGTCGGCGCGGCTCCCTGGAGAAGCTCTGACGGCCAAAAATCCCAACTATTTTTCAACTCTTCTAAAGGCCGAGGTCAATCTGAGAATGACCGAAGAACAGGAAACTAATCAGCTAAATGCGTCCGAGGTGGAGTTTGCGCCTTCTTAGAACTGGTTTTCAGTGCTTCACATCAAGAGGCTCACCTGACATTAAAGAAGTGCATACCTCTGATGTGACCAAGTGAAGACAAACAGGGTTGTGAGAGAGTGAGTTGGGGTGTCAGGAAAGCAGTCCTGTTCTTATAAACGACTGTGCAGGTTTAAAAAGATCTGGCAGCAGAGCAGATTTTAATCTCATCCCATTACAGCTCCTGTGTGCTTTCCTTCATACGTTGAAAAGCTTTTTATTGTTTTTGCATGTACACACAAAAGAAGGGGGGGAAAAAACGTTGGGTTCAACTGATAATAAAAGAACACTCTTGAAACATTTCTTTGGCTACAAGTGGAGTTTAGCTGGTTTCCATGTCCCCATGGTCCTGACTGCACACCAGATGTAGAGGAGTGTTGTTGTTTATGATTAAAACTGTGATGCTGAAATATAACCTCTCCAATATTACACGATAAACAGTTGCCCGTTTTCTAAAACTATATGTTGTTTTGCAATGCAAAAGAATGCAATGCAGAGAAAAGACCCTGAAAGGAATCAGGCATTAATGTTCAGTCAGGCTGATTCTTCACTCTTTGTTTTTTTTAATTGACCCTTCTCAGAAGATGAGAGAATATGTCACAAAATGTCTTGATTCTGATTTTCTCCTTTTCTCATCAACTGAAACGCTGCGTCTTCGTGATCTAAACAGATTATTTTACTGTGGAATGTCAAAAAAAGTTATTGCCTTAGAAATGGGTCCACATATACTCCTACTCTGACTGCACTTTAAACACGTGTAGAATATAATAAAAGAAAACCGTTTTACTCAGAAAACATTTTAAAAATCCAGACCACTGAAAGCATTAATTGAAGACTTTACCCTCGCTGTTCCAATGGACCGATAACCCACTATGGACTAAAAAGACGACAATATGTGTTGGTGATCAAAACACTAATTTCAAAGTGAACAGAGGTGCATGATGTAGATTTTTGTTTGGAGGAACAATGAAAACATATCTGTGTTTAAGATCAGGTGCCACGATCAATGCAAGAAATCTAGGAACAGACACCAGACTCGCTCCCTGCAGGGCTTCACGTTTGGCTCATTTATTGGCACCAGGTGACACGTTGAGCTCAGTTCTTCATCAGAACAAGTCAGGCTGCACAACGGCATCAATCGTTTTAAATATCTGAACCATACAGTGGCCTCTTTGACCTATACTGGTGTATACATCAATATTTTGAGATGTTCACATTAGTCTGCAAGGTGTTTTTGGAATAAAATTGTAGGCAACATTTAACCCAAGGGCCTTTATGAACAAAAGAGTTTGTGTATCATTCGTTTGCTTCTATATACATTCAGTGTTGATTCCTGATGCTGTTGATCGTGTGGATGTTTAAGCATTCACACTATTGTGATCCATTTTTCTTCAGCATCTCTCTCATTCAACAATTGTTGTGCTATTTCAACAAATCATAAATCAAAACCTTACAGCAGCAATCCTGCTGTAACTTTTGGTATTGGTGCAAAATAGCTTTGTGAAATATTAAGCCTTTTCTGCCATTTTTTTCCTCATAGAAAAGGAAGCTCATTTTACATCCTTCAACACTTTAGACCTGTTTACAACCTTTTACTGCACCTTTCACATTTTTCCAGCTACTTTCAGCTAATTTCAGCAGTTTTTATATCTGTTTTGTGATCCTTTTAGCCTGGTTAAAACCAGACCCTTGTCCTTCACTTCGCTTTGTACTAGGGTCTGGGACAAGGATTTCTCCGGTAGATTTTTGACCGGACCAATCAGAGAACAGAAGGCGGAGTTTTGTTAGTTTAGCCTGGCGAGGTCCAGGCTATTCAGATAAATAGCTCAGAAACCACTCGGTGGATATTTTTTCTGCTACCAGTGTGTAATTATATGGCTCTAATTTACTGACTGTTGGCCTAGATGAAACATTTGAGATAAAATTCGATTTTTTATCATTTATTTTCGTAGCGCACCCGAGGCTGTTTGGAAAATGTCAAACCGAAACTATTTAAATCCAGCAGATTTGACCATTTCGTGAATTGATTTAGGAACTGTTAAGCTCAGGAACACTTCTGATATAACGTCAGCTAAGAAATATATTTTTTATCAGCAGAGAAATAATAGTTTTTTACCTTGTTTTGATGAAAATTCCTTCGTGGCGGCAGCCATTTTAACTGACGACGTCAGTCGACATCGTTCAAAACTCCGCCTTCTGTTCTCTGATTGGTCCGGTCAAAAATCGACCGGAGAAATCGTTGTCTATGGGACAAGTCCCAGACCCTAGTACAAAGCGAAGTGAAGGACAAGGGTCTGGTTTTAACAGGCAATGATCCTTTTAGAATCTTTGTGCTAGCTACGTTTTTCTGCTTCTTCTAACTTTATTTTAATCATTTCAGTTATGATCCTTTCAGCTTATTTATGCTTTTTAGCTTTGTGCTATTTCGGCTACTATTAAGCAGTTTTATGCCAATTTTAGCTTTTTCAGCTAATTCCACATTTTCTGCACTCATTGCAACTTTTTTCAGCCTAATTCAGCAAAAATATGCTCTTTCCACTTCCTTCTGGTAATTTTAGTTTCTTTCTGTTTTTTAAAAGCTACATTTCAGCTGTTTGTTTTTGTTGCTAATTTCAGCGTTTTTAAGTTAATATCCCCTTACCCTATCTTTGTTCTAATTTTTGCTTCTTGAAGTCTAAAAGGGCAAACGTGTTCTTTCTGATTTATTCTGCAAATTTAAACTTGTTCTACCCTTTCAGCTACTTTTTAAGCATATTTTTAGACAATTTCAGGTATTTTCTGATAAATTCAAGTTATTTTGTGGTAATTTATATTCAGAGTCAGAGTCCGTTTATTATTACCATTGTCAATGAATAAAATTCACTGACTAGGAACTTGCTTTGGCATAAAGGTGCAATAAAAAGAAGTATAGTAAAATAGAAGAAAAACATATACACACCAACCAATAAACACAATAATAATAATAATGAATTCAATTTATACCGCACTTTTCATTAATAAAAATCTCAAAGTGCTAATACAATACAGCACAATATTCACAATAAATGGCAGTGACAAATGGTGCTAAATGAAGATAAAAGGAGTGATGATGTACAGTGCTACGCCAGTGATAAATGAGCAAGGCAGAGTTATACAGTAACATGATTATGAATGTTCAGAAGACTGACGACAGATGGAAAGAAACTGTTTTTCGAGGTTCTGGTCCGAATGGACCGAAGCCTCCTGCCTGAAGGGAGTGGTTCAAAGAGTCCTTGTACAGGGTGAGAAGGGTCAGTTGTAATCCGACCAGCTCGTCCTACGGTCCTGGAGGAGTACAGATCATGGATAGATGGGTCTGCAGCCTATTACCTTCTCTGCGGAGCGCACTACACGCTGTAGTTTCTGTCTGTCCCTGGCAGTGGCACCGGCATACCACACTGTGATGGAGGAGCAGAGGATGGACTCAATGATGGCCGTGTAGAATTGAACCATCAGCTTGGCTGGCAGCTTGGCTTTCCTCAGCTGCCGCAGGAAGTACATCCTCTGCTGAGCCTTCTTGATGAGGGAGCTGATGTTCAGCTCCCACTTGAGGTCTCGGGTGATGGTCACACCCAGAAACCGATAGAAGTCCACAGTGATGACGGGGGTATCGTTGAGGGTGAGGGGGGCAGAGGGGCTGTGACTCTCCTGAAATCCACAATCATCTCCACCGTCTTCTGGGCATTAAGCTCCAGGTTGTTGTCGCTGCACCAGGTCACCAGCCGGTTCACCTCCCTCCTGTAGGCAGACTCATCACCATCTGAGATGAGCCCGATGAGGGTGGTGTCGTCCGCAAACTTTACAAGTTGTACGGAGTCATGACTGGAGGTGCAGCAGTTGGTGTACAGGGAGAAGAGCAGAGGGGAAAGTACACAGCCCTGTGGTGATCCTGTGTTGAGAGTCCGAGTGTCCGAGACAGTTTTCCCCAGCCGCACGCACTGACTCCGATCTGTTAGGAAGTCTATGATCCACCTGCAGGTGGAGTCAGGTACATGGAGCAGAGAAAGCTTGTCTCGGAGCAGAGCAGGAAGGATGGTGTTGAATGCAGAGCTGAAGTCCACAAACAGGATCCTAGCGTAGGTCCCTGGGGAGTCCAGATGCTGCAGGATGAAGTGGAGGGCCAGGTTTAAGGCATCATCCACAGACCTGTTGGCTCTATAGGCAAACTGCAGAGGGTCCAGAAGGGGGTTGCTGATGAACTTGAGGTGGGGTAAAACCAGGCGTTCAAAAGTTTTCATGACTACAGACCTGAGAGCCACAGGCCTGTAGTCATTTAGTCCTATAACATGTGGCTTTTTGGGAACAGGGACAATGATGGAGGACTTGAGATAGGCTGGGACGTGGCATGACTCCAGAGATGAGTTGAAGATGTCCGTGAAGACTGGGGCCAACTCATCAGCACAGTGTCTCAGGGTGGAGGGGGACACACAGTCAGGACCAGCATCCTTGTGCGTTCTCAGCCTCTTAAACTTAAACTCTTAAACTCACATCCCCCTCCTGAACTGATAGAGCAGACGGGGGATGGGAGCAATCAACCTAATTAACCTCCTTATGCTAATGTCAGCTTTTTAGGCTCCTTTCAGCTTATTTCAGTTAGTTTCAGTTATTTCAGCTACTACTAATAATAATAATTAATCCAATTTATAATGCACTTTTCATTACTGAAAATCTCAAAGTGCTACACATATATTGAATGCTACACACATTCATAAACCGGTGGCGGCAGACTACCATGCAAGGTGCTTTCCAGTCCTACCGGGAGCAACTCAGGGTTAAGTGTCTTGCCCAAGGACACAACGACACATGGTGCGGGTCCCGGGAGTCGAACCGCCAACTTTCCGATCGGGAGACGACTGCCATTACCACTACACCACGGCCGCCCGTTTACTATTTAACAGTTTTATGCTAATTTTAGCATTTTTGGCCAATTCCACATTTTTTTGCACTCATTACAACTTTTTCCAGCCAAATGAGCTCTTTCCACAGCCTTCTGGTAACTAACGTTTTTTTCTGCTGTTTTAGCAACTTTTCAGATTTTTGGGGGCTAATTTCAGCACTTTTTGGTGATAATTTATTGATTTAATTAATTTAATTTCTATTTTTAACCTAATTCGTCAAATATGTAGTTCTGCTTTCTTCTGCTAATTTAAGCTTGTTCTTCCGTTTCGGTATTTTTTTTTATAGCTAATTTCATCTGTTTTTCAGCAAGTTCTTCACCAATAATTATTCACACTGCATTTTCACAGGAAATACAATTTTTCTAGTTATATTTACAGTACATGGGCCTCTAACACACAGATACACAGCATCTTCTTCAAACTGAAGCTCTTGTCCAACAGTGAGCTGATGGACTTTACACCATGTTTTGTATTGTGTATGTTCACGTACATATGGTTTTACTCTGTAATTTTTAATCTGTATTTGTTAGTTCTCATTTCATAACTCACTGTCTTACTACAGTGAGACATTTACATTTTTTAATGTAATTTTTCAAGACAATGAGACTTAAAAATGTATATTTGTTAAACAAATAGCCTGATTTACAGTTTGTCCCCCTGTGTTATGTATTATTAAAAGCTATTTTATTTGTTGAATTTGTCACAAAGCTACATTTTTTTCATGTGAGCTAAAACAGTTAAATGAGAAACATCAACTATAAAAGGAAACGTGCACTTTGACACGAGTCATTATAATAAAACTCTGCTGATGTTTTCTTTTATAACCTTATTAATTATTCTGTCTGACGTGGTGTTAAATGCATGCACTACACTGTGCATGCAGTGTGAAGGTGTGTGTTTGTGGTTACCTCTCAGCAGAGGATGGCTGAGTGTGATTCTCTGAAACTCCAGGTGACGGGCAGCTCGGACACCTGGAGGGCCCGAAGCCATCAGTGCTGCCTGCAGACAGATGTGTCCTGGGAGCTCTCAGCTGGAAGTGTTGATCCCCTCGACTGAGACGGACCTCCACACCGAGCTCCGGCCTCCATTTATCACAGCCGAGTCTTGGCTCGGCCAAGTGACACGCTGGGACTGCGCCTGTCATCCAGGCCATACATTATGTCAGTTAAAGCTGTTTTTTATTAGCTGGATGATAGATAGTTCTTTAATTGTTTTGTTACTTTTTTTTCTCCTTGTGTGAAGCACGGACTTGAACGTGGGAACGGATTCGGCTGCTGCTGTTTTTGAAGGGAAAAAGGTTCTGCAGAGTGAGTTTGTGAGCTTTCTGATGATGCGCAGTCAGCTGAGGAGCATCTACGGTTTTAACTGAACGTGCTATACTAATTTTTTTTTAGCATTGCAAAGAACACAAACACTGAAAAAGATATCCTGAACTAGATCAAATGCTGCATTTTGAAAGAGTTGACTCCAGTAGTTTTCTAGATGTACTGAAATGTGGTTGGCTGAAGCAGCCAACAAGCAAAGTGGCAACTTGAGTTTGATCGCTCTACATTACGCTGACCACTACTGGGTGTTGCTAAACAAATGTGATGGAGTTGGACAAATGCAGACCTCAGTAAACACATATAGGTGGAAATATGAACTGATCTGATGTTAAATGCTTAAGAAAAGAGAAAGACTGAGTAAAACAATTAAGAGTATATTTGGAGTCAAACAAGGAGGTTGGGCACCAGAAAAACAGTCTGGTATTCAAACATGCAGCTTTCACAATCATCTTCTATATATCAGTAAAGCTCCTGTTTCAACCGTACCTACCTTTTTATCTGCATTCTTTGTCTGAGTTCCAACACACGGAAACTGTCAGACGTCTCCATCCCGAGCAGCCTTCAATTGTTAACCTATCTTCAGTTACTTCATCTAATAATAATAATAATAATAATTAATTTAATTTATAACGCACTTTTCATTAACAAAAATCTCATCTGTGTCTGTATCAGTAATGTGGTAGTTGGCATCTGGTCAAAATTTTGAGTTAAATATTTAATTTAAGGACACTTTTTTCATTAATATGATGAGTATGTGGCGCAGTGGATAGACGGTGGGCCTGTGATCGGAAGATCGCAGGTTCAAGTCCCGGTACCGACAACATAAAAAAATGTGGGTGGAAAAAGGTGAAACATCTGCCTCCACCCTCATTCAAGCCTCTGATCCCTAAAAAGAGGGCTCTCTTGAAAATGAGTTCTCGTGGCTCAATGAGACTACCTGTGTAAATAAAGGGTAAATGAAAATGAAAGTGTATTGTGTAGATTCTGTTTCATGGTTTATTAGTTTTGTTTACCTGTCTTCATGACTTTGGAATGGTCCCTCATTTATCACGGGGGGTCGTACCCTGAAGCCCAGCGCTAAGTGAAAACCTGTGAAGTAGGAATAGTAGTACAATTAGTATTCATTTTAGTATTTATATATATTAAGGCATTTTCAATCCTTCCTATACTCTTGCTTAAAACGCTCTAAGAGCACATTATGTCAGCTCCCTGCCTCCGCTGCACTCTGCCACCTGCCGCTCTTGGCCATGCCCACTTTTCCGCTGCAGGAGCTTCTCCTTCAGCTTGGGCTGCACTCTGGTGCAGGAGGAAGCTTTTTCTGGAGGGCTGCACACAGGTGCTAAATAATTTTAAATGATTAATTTTAAATAAAAATTCCATGCTAATCATACGGCTCACCCATCAATCAGCCAATTGTGTGTCATGCTATTTTGAAAAACTGCGGTAGAGCGAGTCTGCAATAGATGAACCACGAAGTAGCAAGGGACTACTGTACCTTGCAAGTGGACGCACTGGACCCAGTGGTGACCTGACCAGAACGAGAATCTGCGGCGGTGTGGCGGCGGGGGGTTTGGGAGGAGCTTACCGGTAAACCGAGTCCTCACTGCACTCCGCCAGGCGAGGAGCTTTTTATTTCTTGTCGCGAACACACAGCTACAATGAGCTTCTCTTCCATAGTACACGACTTCGCAGGTTTTTTCTGTGTCCCACAAACAATACGTCACATAGTTGCGCAATTAAGTTGCATTGGAATTGAGAAAGCCTCCCGGATGGGAGTCGAAACGTTTTCTGTTACAAATAAAGTCCAGTTGATCTTGTATTGAACGCCTTTTTGATTTATCATGTCCTGGACGACTGAGAATCTTCACCAGTTGCGCAATACCCCC
>JBBPBX010009846.1:0-15119 GCA_038048925.1 Garcialebias charrua
CTTTTGGTGTGAACGTTCACACTACATTTTAAATGCGACCTGCATCAGACTCCAGTGTGAACGATCTACATTGCAGAAGCGACCCGCATGCGCAGAAGAAAACGTGTCTCAGAACGTGACGTGACACGCAGCACCCTGTTTTGCGGAAGTAAACATGGACGCAACAGTTTTCAGTGTGTGTTCGGTAATTTTAAAGTTGTTGTCCAATCGGGGAAAGCTAAACATCCAAATGATTAAAGGCAAAAGAAAACTGCGAAGAAAGCGAGCAAAATTTTTAGTGATGGCGATTTTTGCAGCTGTGGCTGCTACCTCTGTTCAGAGGGGTGTGTGGATGCGGAGTAGGAGCAGAACTGTGACGTCGGTCTCACATCGGGGACATAGTTGCCAAGTCCGCTTATTACAAGCGACTTTGGGCTTGCCCTTTTCTGAAGTCGCTTATAATTTTGGTGAGTCATTTGCTACGGTTTATTGGGCTTGTTCGGGATGTGAAGTCGCTTATTTGGGCTTGTTATTCTTTGTTCTTTATTCTTTGTTTAGGGTGACAAGACCACGATAAAATGAGCTCCAATAAGTGGGAAATATGGGAAAAAATATAATAAAGAATGGGAAAAAGAGCGCACACTTAAAGCATGATTCAGGATAGAGATTAAAGAAAGTTTTTTGTTGACTTTGCTTATTATGAGTTTGCTGTTAAATTTAATTTTTTTATTTGTATGCATCCTTTATGAATGTATCCTTTATGATTGTCTGTTGTTGTCGTTGTCCATTGTTGTCATCACTCTTCATTTAAAATCCAGGTCTCTCTGGTAAATGAGTCCCAGAGGCTTAATGGGATTAATTTGTATAAATATGCAAAACGTATTTTTATTTTTTAGAGTGGATATGTTCTTCAAAGTGTTTAGCATAATGTTGTCGTTTATATGTAATGACACAATAAATGTATGTTTATACTGTTTAAAAACGGCCTTTGTTTTACACAATGGGGTGGGTTGTTAGTTGGGCTTGTTTGTGGGCTTGTTTTCAAATAGCAGTGTGCTTGTCTGGGCTTGTTTTCATGGGGCTGGTCGCTTGTTTCTGTCGCGAGATCTGGCAACACTGATCGGTGATGCAAAAGTCAGATGGCTCCAGCAGAGCTCTGCGTATGGCCTGTACGCCGCTCTAGGCGCGTGTTCTGTGCGCACGCGTTCACAAGCACAGCTCTGCGTTCGTTCTCACGTTAAATGCTTGTGTTTTCGCTCCAAATTCTTGTCATAATTTGAGCAGCTGCGCGCAGAGCGTTTACCTACGGGACAAATTGAGGTCGCTGATTGGTCATTTGCTGACACGCCTACTGAATTGATTGACAGGTCGGTGGGGAAAAGAAAAAGGCATGAGCTGGCTCTGGCTGCAGCCGTTGCGGTGTTCTAAACTTTATATGTTAATAAAAAGTTCTAAAAAATAAAAATAAAAACAGGGAGCACTGGTCCTGCAGCCCACAGCCCACCAGGAAATCTTTAGAACCTAGCGCAGCCATGAAGGACCCGGGTTTAATTTGCTCGTGACAAATTCATTCATTTCTCATCATTTCAGTCATGGAGTCAACGGAGGAGGGAGGAAGCGATCACTTGACTTTTGGCAAAAAAACAAAAGAAAAGTTCAGATCAGGGATGAAGAAGGGGAATTTAATACATTTGTGTCACATACAAAACAGTCCGACGTCGGGCAGTTTATTGTGAGACAACACGCCTCGCGTACTCGATAGTAAAATTTGATCTTGGCGCGTTCGTGCCCTGCGGGGCTACCTTTGTGCCTCTGCGTACGTACGGCGCACAGCAGCGTACTGCCGTACGCAGAGCTCTGCCGGGGCCTTAAGTCACATGAACGTTCACACTGCAGTCGCTTTGAAAACATCAGATATGTAGTGGGCATGACCGTGTCCACTTTGGTACACCTGTGTATTTTTGGACTGTTCTAGAGATGACCTTTACTGACCTCTCAGTAAAGCAAGACATTTACCACAAATTATTCCATTAGTTGTAATCTGAGAATATAGTCACCAAAAGAGACTATTTCTATCTTTGATTTTATTCTAATGTAATCAAAAGAATAACTTTTGTCATTTTCATGATATATGTTATATGCTGTTATTCTTTTAATATGGAGTATTACTGTGTTACTTGACCAAATGAAAGTGTCTACTCAAAATATCTATGACAAAGTTGAATGAGGTGTCAGATTGACTTGCTCAGGAGTTGTTTTTGTTGAGTTCAGCTAAAATTCTCGTTAGCGTCGAGATGTCTCCTCTCTTTCAGACACTTTTCCAAAACATTCCTCTTTGTTATCTAAGCAGACTTGCTGTCAACCTTGAGTTTCCACTTCACGTTTTCACACTCCTCTTGGCCCACGGACCAATGAGGAAAGTGTGTTCTAATCTCAACATTTTTGAGTAAAAGCGTTTGTTTGCATGAACGCTTCAGAGTTTGCTAGGAACTTCAAAGAGATGTGAACCTTTCCCAAAGAGCTGGACGGACGTTTAGCCACACGCTAAGGGCACGTCATCCAGTTAAGGACTAATGACATGTTTGTTATGAGTCCACTTCGAACGAGCGTAAGCTCAAAACTTTGTTTATTCCTTCCTGGAATAAGTTTATCTTGAAGTCAGAGGCCAGGAGCTGACGCATTTTCTGATGACCAATGCGAAACCAGGAGACGTTGAAACGTAAACTAGAACCAGCTTGAAGAACTGGGCCTGAAGGACTCTGTGCATCTGGAAGGCTGGTGTCATTTCTTTATCAGACTCGTCGTCGAAGGTAAAGAGCTTTTTACAAACGTACCTGGATTTTAGCAGAAGTCGGATGGGAAGTGTCACTTTTTGGTAACATGCTCAAGACAATTTCCTTTAAATCATCTCTCCATCTTTCCTCCTATTCCCTTATATCTCCATTTCTAAGCTGGAAACTATTTAAGTTAAAGAGCCCTCAGACTAAATATGTTTAACATCCAGTATTGAAGTCTGTTGTGTTAAATTTAACTGTGCTGACGTGTTAAATTGAAAGAAAGTGAAATCATGTCAATCAAGTGTAATGGTGTTAATTTAGTTGATTTATTTTAAATAAATGATAGTGTCTTTGACATATCAAACTAAGTCAACGTTCTCTGTCACTTAATGGCTTTATTTATTTATCCATCATAAAGATCACAGAAATATTGGGTAAACTGAAAAAGAAAGAATCCGTGAAATTACTATTCAATCTGAATAAGTAAATTAATTAAGGTAAAGAGGTCAGTATTAATATTGACCTCCTCATAATCCTTTACATCTGGTGGCACCGTACGAGTTTTCTGAAAGATTATTCATAAATCTGTGGTCTCTCATGAACTGTAACGTCATGTTTGCATATTAGGATCCAAGTTTTAAACTCTGAGGATAATAATTTTGGCTGGAAGTGTTCAAAGCAGGCAGATTCTGCATGTTTTTATCATTTGAGGCTGAGGGATTGTTATTCGTTCAACTCTTTTACACGCTGTTGGAAGCTTTTAGGTGAGGTTTTTGTCAGCCCGTGGTCTGTGGGGGTTCTGGTTCGGTCCAGTTCACGCAGACTCCTGTACAAAGCTTTGTTTGACCGCCGAGTCAAAAGCCTGAAAGCTATAATTAACATCTAAAAGATTGCTGTGCTGGTATTTTACATGTTAGAGCAGGTCATAGAAGCATATTACTGTTAGAACGTTGTCGGATAGTGGTTCTGTTCAGACCCGATTCCTGCTCCATTAAAAAGTGGACCGGAACCGACCTTGAAGTGGCTCCGAGCGAGTCCGTGTTTGTTCTACAGCTGCACTGCTGGGTTACTGAGCGTAGCTAAGTTGTGCCTGTTTTAAATGTGATTGCCATGTTTCAGAATTTTGGGAAGTTAATTTGAGGCGTTTGAGTTGTTTAAGACTCTATAAAGTTGTGTTCTGTTGTGCTAAGGTAACGTTAACAGCTACGTGTCCTACACGTTTTGTTTATGAGCTGTGATTGGATAAACAAGGGCTGTGAGCTGTCAATCACTCTCGCAGCGAACGCTGATTCGATGAATGGGGAACGCACGCTGTTGCGAACAACCCACTTTGTCGTCATTTCCGGCACTGCATTGGTCGAAGGTAAGAATACTACATTCACCATGAATGCTTGGGAATGAACTACAAGCGCTGTGATTGATTGGTTGACATCACGTATCTGAGTAGCAAGCTCCGCCTCACTCATGTACGAGAGCTGGTGACACGCTGCGTCGACCCGCCTATTTGTGTCGTCATTTCCAGGTGCACTTTGGGTGACAAGCAGTTCACTCTCACAGAACAAACAGAGATTTCACTGAGAGTTTAAAAACTCATTTGAAGCCATCTAAACTGTCTAACCACATAGATTTGTCTCTGACAAGAACGTGGTTCGAGTGCTTATCACGGACACACTAGAAACTAACTCTAAAAGGTTGTTTTTAGTTTAAATACTGAATAAAAAAATCAGTCTCCTCGTGATAACATTAAGACTTGAAGCTGCCCCCTGTTGGTTAGAAGACGTTAACAGATGAATTTTCTCATAAAAAGTCAGCATTTTTATGGTGAATTACCAG
Source organism: Garcialebias charrua (assembly GCA_038048925.1). NCBI lineage: Eukaryota > Metazoa > Chordata > Actinopteri > Cyprinodontiformes > Rivulidae > Garcialebias > Garcialebias charrua. The sequence goes on from JBBPBX010009846.1 coordinate 4,590, forward strand.
CTCTAAAATTGTTCTGTACACAGACAATAACTCCTGTTTATTTTAAATAAAAAAAATTTGACTAACAGAGGTACAGACAAACATTTTTGCTTATTTTAAATACGAAAGAATTTAAAATAACAAACAAAAGTAAACTTCTCGCTCCAGATACATTCTCTTAGAAAAAAGAAATAAAACAAAATCTGCTAACATTTTAGTGTAAACATTGCATTTATTTGAAATCTTTAAAAAGGCGTTTGAGTGAAAGACAGAAAAATTAAGCGTGGTTTAACAGTAATTGTTTTAAAAGATAAGTCTATTAAGTTAATACGGCCACAAAGGCTTTAACTTACAACATTGTCATCGAAGGTAAAACCTAAAATAAATAAAAGGTACTGAATGAATAAAAGACTTGTTTACAGATTACATGAATAAAACCAGAAAGCTGTTTTAGTTAAATAACTCACCGCTAAGAAAACATTTATTTGCATACACTATAATAAATACCATCTTATTGATTCAAACAAAATCAAAACAAAACGATGGCAGAAAAAGAAGAAGTGGATAAGGATTCTAGTCTGAGGGATCTGGTCACAGATTCAGACCCAAAGCCGGGTCCTCCTGAATCAAATCCTGAATCGGACAAAGAGTCTGATGCAGAGTCTGACAAAGAGTCAGATGCAGAGTCAGATACAGAGTCAGATACAGGGCCAGTGGACCCAGATCCTCAAGGCCTGGATCAAAAGCCTGGAAAACATAAGCCTGACTGTATTGATGAGGTTTTAGGGCAGCTTGCTAAAATGTTCACAGATTATGGTAAAAAGGTGCCTGAAATGACTCCACTGACATTAAACGCTGAGCTGTCAACAATGGCAGAAAGTGGCTCAAAAAAGGAAGCAAAAAAGGTCAGTATGGAGCATTTAGCAAAGCTGGCCCTGTTACTAAAGGCCAGGTTGGACCAGGAAGTCAGAGTAAATTCAGTTCTAGAGCATGATCTGAAGCGTGAACAAAGAGCGCACATAGCGGATAAGTCAGCATTCAATGTTGACTTACAACTAGCTCGATTCGAAGCTGAAAAGATGCAGGTGGAGGTTCAGTCACTAAAACAGTCTCAGATAGACGGTGCAGCTCAACTGGTTTACAAACAAAAACAACATGAGGCGGTCATTCTTGAAAAAGATGAACTCTACAGTCGGTGTTGTGAATTACAACGCGAGTGTACGGACTACCGAGTAGATTTAAAAGAGTGCAGGGAAAAGCTGGCCTCAACTGAATACAAATTAATCAAAGAAAAGAAAAAACGTCTGGAATTAATTAAAGGTCAGTCTCCAGATGCGCCCAGAACACAGACGCCTCCACCTAGAACACCGACACCTCCGCCTAGAACACCGACACCACCGCCTAGAACACCGACTCCACCGCCTAGAACATTAACTCCATCGCCTAATCCACCACGCCGTCCCTTAGGGCCTCTAAAACCAACAAACCCACCGGATGCGCCGGTGGGTGGATCTAATAATAACCCACAAACTCCTCTTTCATTTGCTGAACTACGGAATATGGCTAAAAGCATCCAAACCTTTGCTCCAGGCCCGTTGGGCTCACATGAAACCAAGATCTATCTCGATGATCTTGATTTCCAGCTTCAACGCTTCCCAGAAGCTACAGTTGATGATAAAATCTGTCTGGTAAGGTTAACCTCGGACAGGACAGTGCATGCTTTCATGAAGCGTCAACCGTCACCACTACCAGTGGCATATACCCTATTGAAGGCAAAAGCCGATCACATACGCTTTAATGATTATCGACCGATTATGATCGGTGACCGATCGATCGGCACATCCCTACTAATTAGGTCAAAAAAGGCGTTCAATACAAGATCAACTGGACTTTATTTGTTACAGAAGACGTTTTGCTTCTCATCCGAGGAGCTTTATCAATTCAAATTAGGTCAATTGACAACATTATTGGGTATAAAAAGAGCTTCTCAGAGTGTCAGTGTCGCTAGGAAGCCAAGATGGTAAGAGGATCACCAATTCCACCATTGTTGCACAGAAAGATAGTGCAGCAATACCAGAATGGTGTTACCCAGCGTAAAATAGCAAAGGCTTTTAAGTTATCATCATCAAGAGGGACGTGAAGGAAGCTGTTTATATTAAGAGAGAAAGGCCTTCTCTTAACAGAGGAGGAGGTATCAGATTCCAACTTTCAAAAACGTATAATGCAGCTTTAGGACTGATTCCCAGACGATTTTCACACCTGATGGGTACAGAGGAGCTTCGTCTGTGAATTAGTCTGACAAAGACCTTAAGAAACCCCTACTGTTAAGGTGTGAGGTGTGATTTGTCAATTTACATAGGTATGTTGTATCTTATCTCAGCCCTTAAAACCTTGCTCCTTCACTCTCTGCTCTTTGAATTGAGAAAGCTACTCAGATGAGAAGCGAAACGTCTTCTGTTACAAATAAAGTCCAGTTGTTTCTGTATTGAACGCCTTTTTTTGATCATCATCAACCATGCATAACATCATCAAAAGATTCAGAGAATCTGGAACAATCGCTGTGCGTAAGGGTCAAGGCCGTAAAACTCTACTGGATGCTCGTGATCTCCGGGCCCTTAAACGTCACTGCACCTCAAACAGGAATGCCACTGTCAAGGAAATAACAGAATGGGCTCAGGAATACTTCCAGAAAGCATTGTCAGTGAACACAATCCACCGTGCCATCCGCCGTTGCAGCTGAAACTCTACAGTGCAAAGAGGAAGCCATTTCTAAGCAAGCTCCACAAGCTCAGACGTTTGCACTGGGTCAGGGGTCATTTAAAATGGAGTGTGGCAAAATGGAAGACTGTTCTGTGTCAGATGAGTCACGATTTGAAGTTCTTTATGGAACACTGGGACGCCATGTCATCCAGACCAGAGAGGACAAGGATAGCCCAAGTTGTTATCAATGCTCCGTTCAGAAGCCTGCATCACTGATGGTATGGGGTTGCATGAGTGCTTGTGGCATGGGCAGCTTGCATGTCTGGAAAGGCACCATTCAGTGCTGGGCAGCGCTAATCCAAAAATTAGTTCCGCAATTTCAAAAGCACTTATTAGTTTATTTAGGTCCGCAATTTCAAAAGCACTAATGTCTTGTGAAAATTAGGGGAAGCTAATTCTAAACCGCTATTTAAATTCAACAATTGGTAGCCAGCAAGTTACAGTATGCAATATTTGCACTACACTGCCAACTAGCGGTTGTTACGGTCCCTGACCTCCAGTATGGGGAGCTCTCTTCATGAGACACCTTTTCTTATCCTTTCCTGTGTTTCAGGTCTACCTTGCTGTCTACCTGGTTGCCACAGGTGTCTGGTGTTACAGCTCGTCAGCTGCTCCATAAAGAGCTTCACCTCAGATGTGTCAAGTCCCTTTTGTCTGGGCCTTGATCTGCTGTGATCTTGTCTGTGTGGTTTGTTTTAAACTTAACTGATCTTGCTGTGAGCACTTTTGGTGAAGTTTCTAAGTGCCTAACTAATGTGTTTTTCTCTGTTCACAGGGGAAGCAGCTGGTAGGGGTTCTCTGCCATTTCTGTTCCAACCTGTTTTCTCCTGTTTTGTGGATAGCTAGGGAGCTCAGCCTTTGTATTTTTAAGTTTACTTCTAGCTAGTAATATATTTTCTTTATAGTTAGAAGGGGGTGTTTTGTTTGTTGTTTTGGCCTTGGAGACCCTGAAGCTTAAAGCTTCCCTGTGTTTGCCTGTTTGTTTTTTCTCTTTTCTACTTTGTAAAATAAACATATTCTTTTATTGACATCAACTGTTAGTTTTTTTTAATGTTACACCCATTGCCATATTTTTACCTGATTAGCCTCAGGGTGGGGTTGTAACAGTGGTGCATGAACTGTTATACACCTTTATCCTACCTCTTAACCACGATTCGCTCGGGATGTCATCTCCTACAATACACCTTTCGCTCATGGTCCAAAAATTTAAAAGTTGTTTAATGTGTTGAGGATTGCTATTTCGAATGCTTCTTTGTCTTTTTCTTTTGTTTATTGTACGAATTTAAAGTAGAAATGCTTACATCACCTCAACAGAACATGACTGGTTGACATACTATACTTCAAGTTTTTTCTTCATTACAAAATACAGGTTAACAAAATAATATAACAATTGTGTTTTCAGCTCTATGTACACACTGTACTGTTCAAGTGTTTTCTTAGAAATAAAAGTAAACAGTTAAAATAAGTGCTTTGTAGTGTAAAATAAAATCAAACCCTCACACAACTGGTTCTTCAAGTATTTTCTTAAAAACAAAAGAACCATTTTAACAATATGAAGTACTTTTAAAACAGTACTGAAAATCTGAATTACCTGAGCAGAGATGCTTCATCAGATCAGATTACGACGGACGTAGACTAACACTTCGCTCCGGGACATAATGTACACTTCACATGTACGTTCTTGCCTTTTACCTCAAGGAGAGTAAAGTAGTTTCTGTATTTCCACTTTGAAAACGCCAACTTTCCCTCCAGACTCGCCACTGCTTCTGCTAACTTTTCAGATTTGGAGCTGCAACGTGTGGTTTGAGAGTGAACTGAACAACAAAACCTCTGATTGGCTGACCTCTACCTGACACTCTTCCTTAGCCAATCAGCATCATCCTTATTGTTTCACCTCCCTCCCCTCTGCTCCCTCCCCCTCCTACCCTCTGCTCCCTCCACCCTCCCTCCTCTCTGCTCCCTCCACCCTCCCTCACCAAGGGGGAAAAAAGTAAACAAGCAGGCAGCTACGAGAGCCAGCGCGCCGAAGACAAAATAACGTACCCCCATTTCGTTTTTACTGATAGATAATTAGTTATTAGCGGTACTGCATTTTAAATAAAAATAGCACAAATCCGCTTATGAATTATAAAAGTTAGTCAATCCGCTGTAACGCTGACAAATTGTTTAGGTCCGCTATAAGCGGATTAGCGCTTTAGCGCTCCCTAGCGGTCTGGCGCCCACCTTTGGCACCATTAATGCAGAGAACTATGTTCAGGTTCTAGAACAACATATGCTCCATCTAGACGTCATCTCTTTCAGGGAAGACCCTGCATTTTTCAACAAGATAATGCCAGACCACATTCTGCAGCAATCACAACATCATGGCTACGTAGGAGAAGGATCCGGTACTGAAATGTCCAGCCTGCAGTCCAGATCTTTCACCTATAGAGAACATTTGGTGCATCATAAAGAGGAAGGTGTGACAAAGAAGGCCCAAGACGATTGAACAGTTAGAGGCCTGTATTAGACATGAATGGGAGAGCATTCCTATTTCTAAACTTGAGAAACTGGTCTCCTCTGTCCCCAGACGTCTGTTGAGTGTTGTAAGAAGAAGGGGGGATGCCACACAGTGGTAAAAATGGACTTGTCCCAACTTTTTTGGGATTTGTTGACGCCATGAAATTTTGAAACAACATATTTTTCCCTTAAAATGATACATTCTCTCAGTTTAAACTTTTGATCTGTGATTTGTGTTCTATTCTGAATAAAATATTAGATGTTGGCACCTCCACATCATTGCATTCAGTTTTTATTCACAATGTGTTTAGTGTCCCAACTTTTTTGGAATCCGGTTTGTAAGAACCATCAATGGTACAACTTAATTGTCTTGATATTTTAAAAAAATAGATAAAAAATATGTAAGCCACTAAAACAGTATCAGCAGAACTTGTAGAGGTCAATAAAACTGTTTGACTTCTTACCATTTGTTTTCAGCAGTCCTTCACAGAGGTGTGTGACCTCTTGACCTCCCAGGAGTTGGAGTTAACAACACATCCCTCTGGACATCACCTGCAGCACAAAGAAAAGAGCAAATGACTTTGACCTCCCAGTTCTTTGACAGCCTATGGGATTTATATTCTCAAAGGGAGAAATGAAATGGACTGATGGTTCAAACCCAAGGTATAATATGAACTCATCAGAAACACTTTCACAGCTTTGAAAAAAACCAAATGATCAGTTTGGGCATAGTAATGGTCTATTTGTTCAGCAGATAAAGAAGACCAGTCAATACGTGTCGGAATTTGATTATTGTCCACATTTACAGTTGCAGGTATATAATCAAATCTAATTGCCAACTCGAAGGGGATGTGATCAACAGTGGACACATTATTATGCATGGTTTTATTCCCGATTCCTTGATGAATGTTGTTATTCTTCCTGTGATTAAGAACAAAGCTGGAAAAATTGGCAGCTCTGATAACTACTGTATAGACCTATTGCCCTAGCTAATACACTATCTAAGGTCTTTGAACTGATTCTTTTGCCAAAATTTGCAAAGATAGTAATGTCTACAGACAATCAATTTGGGTTCAAGTCCGAGCATGGCACTGATCTATGTATATATGGCCTAAAAGAATTACTGAATAACTATAATAACAAAAATTCAATGGTTTTTATGTGTTTTTTAGACGCCACCAAGGCTTTTGATCGTGTAAACCATCGAAAACTATTTTTAAAATTATGCCAAGCTGGTGTTCCCAAATATATAGTGAGATGTCTGTCCTATTGGTATGCTAACCAAAATATGCAGGTCAAATGGGATAATTGTGTGTCTGCATCCTTCCGTGTCAGCAATGGAGTCAGACAAGGTAGTATTTTATCTCCTATACTGTTTAATTTTTATATGAATGACCTCTCTGAGCAGCTAAACCTGTGTAGAACTGGCTGCATGGTTGGAGATACAATTATCAATCATCTTATGTATGCTGATGATTTAGTGGTTTTTAGTCCAAGTTCAGCTGGTCTTCAGAAGCTGCTTCATGTCTGTTCAGCAAATGGTGAGACACATGATATCATATTCAATCCATCTAAAAGTCTCATTTTGATTTGTTGCACTAAAGAGGACAAAAATTGTGTATTTCCACTTTTTAAGCTGTCTGGGATTTTATTAAATGTTGCAAATGAAGTAAAATATCTTGGTCATGTGTCGACAGACCATCTATCTGATGATGAGGACATTTACCGTCAGGTTCGAATGATATATGCTCAGGCAAATATCCTTGCTCGTAAATTTGCATTCTGTTCTGATGAAGTGAAAATGAACTTGTTTAGATCATATTGTACATCACTGTATACGGCACATTTGTGGTGCAATTTTAAAAAAGCCAGTCTTCATAGATTGAAGGTGGCTTATAATGACGCACTAAGACTTCTTTTAAATAAGCCCAGATGGACCAGTGCCAGTGAACTGTTTGTATCTGCTCGCGTCAGCACTTTGATGGCTGTTTTAAGAAATTTTATGTATACATTTATTTGTCGTTTACATAAGTCTAATAATAGAATTATTCTACTGTTGACTAATGTTAAATATAGTGCAGTGAAATACTCATCTGTGCTTTGGAGACATTGGTATGATTGTCTCCTGAACGGTTAGATACTTTTTCTATTGTACTTTATATATATATATATATTTTTTATCATATTCGTTATCTCTTATGTAAATTGGACTCTGAGTCTGTAATAAATCTATCTATCTATCTATCTATCTATCTATCTATCTATCTATCTATCTACAGCACATGTGTCAAACACTTGGCCCGCGGGCCAGATGTGGCCCGCCATGTCATTTTATGTGGCCCGCGAGAGCTTAGTTTAAAAGTTTTGAGTGTCTAAAAATAAATACGAGCGTGATTTGACCAAAAACTACATTTCCCACAATGCCTTTCAACTACGGTAGCCCACAATGCCTTTCATCTACGGTAGCCCACAATGCCTTTCAACTACGGAAGCCGCAGCAGTGTTTCTACCTTCATGCCAACGAGTGGAATTGAGATATAAATAATGATCCCAAAATGTCCAGAAAGAGAAAAGTTGATGCAGACGGAAGTTTCAAGAAAGATGGGAAGGCGAATACTTGTTTGTGCTTCCAGGAGAAAGACCGGTATGTCTTTTGTGTTACGAGGCGGTGTCGGTTTTGAAACCAAACACGGAGCTAAGTACGCTAAACAAGCTAGCCTTCAAGAAAAGCAACACATTCTGCCAAGAATTAAAAGGCAAACTGCGGTCGCAGCAGAGTTTGTTCATGAAACCCACAGCCAAAAACGAGGCTGCAGTGAAAGCTAGCTTCATTGTGGAAATCGCTTCCAAGTCGTTTTCAGATGGAGCGTTTTTGAAACAGTGCATGCATGCAAGGTCTGTGAGCAGAGACGCAAACAAGTCATCACGCAGATGTCCGACACGATCACGGCTTTCCAGAATAAATTGGACTTATGGATGTGACAAGTGAAACAGGACAATCTTGTCCACTTTCCTGTTTGTCAGGTTAGCATTTTTTTAACAATTAAAATATAATAAAATGTAATTCAACAAAGAAGAAGAACATTTAAACTGTGTGCAATTTAATGATTGTGCTTGCATTTTGTTTTGTGTTTATCATTTTCAGAACATGATCAATCGTAGAGAGAGAATCCACTTGTGTGTTCCAGGCAGCATCTCCTCATCAAAGACTACCGGTAACCAAAACACTTGAGTAATATAGTTGTGAACTGAGTCTACCTTTATTTTGGTATTTTTAGTTGATTACATATTATTTATGTGTAGCTGCTGTTGTAATTATTTAATGTTTGCAGGTCTTATGTGTGTATGCACACAAATTGTTGTCATCAAACCATCAGTTGGATGCAAGGCTGTGTGTAGCCTTTTTTTGTAAAATGCTACATGTGTCATACATGTTCTTTGCAGCTCAGTTTTATGTTATTTTTCTTTATTAACTTGGACATCTAAAAAAGCTGTCTGGTCCTCTGGACATTCAAAAAACAAAACAAAACAAAGCAAAAAAAACTGTAGAAACATTTCGTCTTTCGTCCGAAAGACTTCCTCAGTCTGAGATGCTGTATTCAGCTCAGTCTTATAAATAGCACCCTCTCACAGTGGATCAACCAGTTGGCTGATGACAGCCGAAACCAGCTGCTCACATGATCATGGAGGACCACCTCTGGACCATCAGGTCCAGAGGACCAGACTTAGCTTTTTTAGATTTTTCTACCTGGATTATTGAGCATGCATCAGGGTATTAACTTGGACAGTTTGATCCTTCATTAATGGAGTTATGTGGGTTTTCATAAGCTGACAAAATTTAAAAGGATTTATGTTAGAGCAACAAGCAAACAGATGTTTTCTATGCAACTGTAATTGTCAGTTGAATAAGTTATAATAAATGAGTTATTCAACATTAAGGAGTACGGTAGTTACATTTATTTTACATTACATTAGATTACATTTAGTTACATTTTTAAGTTACATCTGGCCCTTCAAGGACAGCCATTATGCCGATGTGGCCCTTGGTGAAAATGAGTTTGACACCCCTGATCTACAGTATCTATCTATCTACAGTATCTATCTATCTATCTATCTACAGTATATATCTATCTACAGTATATATCTATCTATCTACAGTATCTATCTATCTATCTATCTATCTATCTATCTATCTATCTATCTATCTATCTATCTATCTATCTATCTATCTATCTATCTATCTATCTATCTATCTATCTATCTATCTATCTATCTATCTATCTATCTATCTATCTATCTATCTATCTATCTATCTATCTATCTATCTATCTATCTATCTATCTATCTATCTATCTATCTATCTATCTATCTATCTATCTATCTATCTATCTATCTATCTATCTATCTATCTATCTATCTATCTATCTATCTATCTATCTATCTATCTATCTATCTATCTATCTATCTATCTATCTATCTATCTATCTATCTATCTATCTATCTATCTATCTATCTATCTATCTATCTATCTATCTATCTATCTATCTATCTATCTATCTATCTATCTATCTATCTATCTATCTATCTATCTATCTATCTATCTATCTATCTATCTATCTATCTATCTATCTATCTATCTATCTATCTATCTATCTATCTATCTATCTATCTATCTATCTATCTATCTATCTATCTATCTATCTATCTATCTATCTATCTATCTATCTATCTATCTATCTATCTATCTATCTATCTATCTATCTATCTATCTATCATCTATCTATCTATCTATCTATCTATCTATCTATCTATCTATCTATCTATCTATCTATCTATCTATCTATCTATCTATCTATCTATCTATCTATCTATCTATCTATCTATCTATCTATCTATCATCTATCTATCTATCTATCTATCTATCTATCTATCTATCTATCTATCTATCTATCTATCTATCTATCTATCTATCTATCTATCTATCTATCTATCTATCTATCTATCTATCTATCTATCTATCTATCTATCTATCTATCTATCTATCTATCTATCTATCTATCTATCTATCTATCTATCTATCTATCTATCTATCTATCTATCTATCTATCTATCTATCTATCTATCTATCTATCTATCTATCTATCTATCTATCTATCTATCTATCTATCTATCTATCTATCTATCTATCTATCTATCTATCTATCTATCTATCTATCTATCTATCTATCTATCTATCTATCTATCTATCTATCTATCTATCTATCTATCTATCTATCTATCTATCTATCTATC
>JBBPBX010009846.1:15956-33453 GCA_038048925.1 Garcialebias charrua
TTGAGCAGTTCTATGCATAGTAAAAAATCATGTCACCCCACCTTTAATTACGATGAAGATTAGCAACTTCTCTGTAAACATTTGAGTGCCATGGCTTCAGCGATGGGTTTTTCTTGTTCAGTCCGGGGCGAGCGCACTGATTTCGGTCAGCCGCTCTCAGCCTGCCCCTCCTACAAGACGGGCAGACTGAGCAGGACAGATTGAACGAGGCTGGCCGAGGTCGGGCCACCTGTTTCGGTTCAGTGAGAGTGGCGTCCCGCTGAAGCCCCAGAGCTTTAATGTCCAACATAAAACTAACTTGACCGCAGTTTAATGTGGCGCTATGGCTCGGCAGACATTGCACGTTGCTGTCTTGCAGTGTTTAGTGTAAAATACTTCCACACAGCGGACATGTTACGATGAAACGTTGGATAGCTGTTAGCTACAGTGCTACTGCACGTTGTAGCGGACTGTAAACTATGAAATGGATTTCCTGAGTGTGAGGCAAGTCTTATTACTCTGGGTTCAGGAGACACGCCTCTGTTCAGGAAATCCATTCCATAGTTTGAAGCCAACTTGTGGAGAAGTTTCGACAGACGCAGACATGCATGTGGATTGGAAATCTCTGCAGGTTGGATTGGAAAAATCTGATACGTAAATTGTGCTGGTATTGGAGGTCGATACCAATACCGGATCGGATCGGCCCCATCCCTACTCGTAACCCTCCACCATCTCCTCTGAACATTTCCTCTGCTTTTCAGCATTCCATCTCCAGATAGATTATCTCTGACGAGTTCAGGCAGATCCCCTGTGAGCTGAAGTGACGGGGAGCTGGATAAAATAGTTGGAGAAAGTCTGAAAGAGACACTATTCATTCCAACAGAGCTGACCTCCATCAGTCTGCATACACACACCTCCCTGTCACCCTGAGAGGATTAGAAAGCCTGCTTTGTTGGTGCCAATCTTCTAAATGTGGGAATGAGGGTAACAGGTTGGCAACAGGCCAAAAACACCCACTCCCCCACTTATCCCACCTAAATAACTGAAATCTGAAACATACAGTAAATGTGCCTTCAGTCTCAGAGCAAGCAGAACAGATGAAGCACATTGCATTCCTAAAAAAGGACCTGAACAAGGAGAGGTCCTTTGATCATGCTGATGGAACAGGAAGTATTAATGTCTTTGGTAAATACTGCTGCTCACGGATGAGTTGTACATTTGATACTGATGGTGTTAAAGCTAACAAAGCATGCAAAGCATGACCGGCATGGTAAAGGCTCCAGTAGTTGCGCAGACCTTTTTCCACGTGGATTTGACGCGCACTGTCCACAGAGGTTTGAGACTTCATACTTGAGTATCCAACCTGAGCAGCTACAGACCAGCTCCGCAGGCAAGGGGCATTTACCTTCGGGACAAATTGAGGTCACCGATGGGTCATCTGCTAACATGCCTACTGGATTGATGGACAGGTCACAAAAAAAAGAGAGCTGGCAGCCCCAGCCGCCGCGTTCTGTGTTCATATGTTGTTAATAAAAAATTCTAAAAAACAAAGAAAAACAGGGAGGGCTGGCCCTGCAGCCCACACATAAGACCAGCCCACCAGGAAATCTTCAGACCCTCCCGCAGCCACGTTGGACCTGAGTTTAATTCTCTCATGACAAATTCCTTAATTTCTCACAATTTCTGTCATTGTGTCAATGGAGGAAGAAGAAATCACTTGCCTTTTGGAAAAAAAAAAAAGACCATTAAAGGTTCAGTATGCAGTTTCTGTAGAACTGCAGCAGTTAGAAATATTTTCAACAGGCAAAGCATTCTGATCCCTCCCCCTCAGAGCCATATGTGGCTCTGCCCCCTTGTGGTCTGTTGAATTTCAAATTCAAGCTCTGTTTTTATTGGCTGATTCAAATTCAAGCTCTGTTTTTATTGGCTGGTTACAAACTCTGTTTTTATTGGCTGGAAAATGGCGGGTCACCTTTTCTTTTTAGAAATGCTTATTTACCACCTGGAGAAGCAAGGGGACAATATTTTTTTTATTTTTTTTCAGAGATTACCTGGCTAACATCAGTCTGTCAGGAGGTAGTGACAGAGTGAAGAAATATGTTCATAAAAAAAGCTACATACTGCAGCTTTAAACCAGATCAGGGATGAAGAAGGGGAATTTAATGCATTGGTGTTGCATACAAAACAGTCCGTCACCAGGTAGTTTATTGTGCAACACCGAGTACACATACGGGGCCGTGAAAATTGAGCTTTGCACAGACATGCCCTGTGGGCGTCCGTATCAACTCTAATTTGATACGCGCGGATCTCCACAGACTGACGTATGCCCGAGTATACTTGAGGCTTAAGTCCAGAGGTGGGTAGAGTATTCAAAATGTTTACTCAAGTAAAAGTATTGTTACTTGAACCAAATATTACTCAAGTAAAAGTAGTGAGTAGGCATCCAAAAATTTACTTGAGTAAAAGTAATAAAGTACTTTGATTATAATCTACTCAAGTAGTGACGCGCGGATCTCCACAGACTGACGTATGCCTGAGTATACTTGAGGCTTAAGTCCAGAGGTGGGTAGAGTATTCAAAATGTTTACTCAAGTAAAAGTATTGTTACTTGAACTAAATATTACTCAAGTAAAAGTAGTGAGTAGGCATCCAAAAATTTACTTGAGTAAAAGTAATAAAGTACTTTGATTATAACCTACTCAAGTAGTGAGTAACTGCGGAGTACCATCTCGTGTCATTAAATTATAACATGCAAATGGATTTACAAGGAAACATAACTTTTAATGAGACTGAACATACATTGTTATAAATAAAAACACAAAGGCAATACCAGCCAAAAGGATTTAGAAATAAACCACTTATCTTTTACATTGTTGTAAATAAAAAAACAAACACAAAGGCAACTGTAGCCCAAATAATTCTGCTAAATAATAATAAACTTGACTTTCTGCAAAACTTTGTTTCTACCAGTAAATGTTGGAACTCATTTTCTTACATTTTGACATCCTATAAACAGCACTAACTGTTTACCAGAATCTCCGACGTCACTCAACATGGCCCGCGCGGAGAGTTTGTTGTGGTCACGTGACTGGTTGGCTTCACTTGATTGGTTACATGTCAGGTGACAATAAGTTACGCAATAATTTTGCTGCAAATGTTTTTACATACTTGAAACAAAAGTAACTGTAGCGATCGGCAGAAAGCCCATAGTAACTGAGTAAAAGTTGCGGTTTTCTCCCCTAAAATTTACTCAAGTAAAAGTATAAGTCTTTCACATTTAAACTACTCTCACAAGTAAAATGTTCTCAAAAAGCTACTTAAAGACCGTGTAAAGTGAATTTCAACATTTTCTTCAATAAACATTATAAATGTCATAATTGTAATCTTGTAAATGAGTAAAAAGTCTCAAAATTGTAGCTCCAGCTTGTAGCTTGTGGAGGGCTTCGTCAGTAAGAGGACTTCCAGTAAAGACAAGAAAGTTAATTCTCAATAGTCCAGGTATCAAATCCGCTCATTCTCAATCAGTTCATCTGGACAGTTTCTTTTTAGTAGAAACGTTTCACCCTCACTCCAGAGGGCTTCGTCAGTCGGACTACTTGCTTTGGACTACTCTGACTGACGAAGCCCTCTGGAGTGAGGGTGAAAAGTTTCTACTAAAAAGAAACTGTCCAGATGAACTGATTGAGAATGAGCGGACTTCCAGTAAACTGTTTCCTCACCAAGCAGTAAACACCTTAAGTGGATCAACCAGTTTGCTGGAGCTAACATCTTAGCTCCAGCAACTCCTCAAGGTCGACAATTGATAGGACGGTCCCCAGAAACCATCTAATAATAAAATAAATGTGGCAGGTTAAATAAATAAATAAAAATATTTACGGTAATCTAGATAAGCTGTGTCATCTGTCACTAAAAGAGAAACAATGTCATCTGTCACTAAATTCCCTGGCAGCTGCCGATAAACTAGCGGCAGGTGCCACAGCAGCGTGGCAGCTGCCAATAAAGGTGTCAGTAAATCATAAACTAGCGGCAGGTGCCACAGCAGCGTGGCAGCTGCCAGTAAAGGTGTCAGTAAATCATAAACTAGCGGCAGGTGCCACAGCAGCATGGCAGCTGCCAGTAAAGGTGTCAGTACATCATAAACTAGCGGCAGGTGCCACAGCAGCATGGCAGCTGCCAGTAAAGGTGTCAGTAGTACATCATAAACTAGCGGCAGGTGCCACAGCAGCGTGGCAGCTGCCAGTAAAGGTGTCAGTACATCATAAACTAGCGGCAGGTGCCACAGCAGCATGGCAGCTGCCAGTAAAGGTGTCAGTACATCATAAACTAGAGGCAGGTGCCACAGCAGCGTGGCAGCTGCCAGTAAAGGTGTCAGTACATCATAAACTAGAGGCAGGTGCCACAGCAGCGTGGCAGCTGCCAGTAAAAGTGTCAGTACATCATAAACTAGCGGCAGGTGCCACAGCAGCGTGGCAGCTGCCAGTAAAGGTGTCAGTAAATCATAAACTAGCGGCAGGTGCCACAGCAGCGTGGCAGCTGCCAGTAAAGGTGTCAGTAAATCATAAACTAGCGGCAGGTGCCACAGCAGCATGGCAGCTGCCAGTAAAGGTGTCAGTACATCATAAACTAGAGGCAGGTGCCACAGCAGCGTGGCAGCTGCCAGTAAAGGTGTCAGTACATCATAAACTAGCGGCAGGTGCCACAGCAGCGTGGCAGCTGCCAGTAAAGGTGTCAGTACATCATAAACTAGCGGCAGGTGCCACAGCAGCGTGGCAGCTGCCAGTAAAGGTGTCAGTAAATCATAAACTAGCGGCAGGTGCCACAGCAGCATGGCAGCTGCCAGTAAAGGTGTCAGTAAATCATAAACTAGAGGCAGGTGCCACAGCAGCATGGCAGCTGCCAGTAAAGGTGTCAGTACATCATAAACTAGCGGCAGGTGCCACAGCAGCGTGGCAGCTGCCAGTAAAGGTGTCAGTAAATCATAAACTAGCGGCAGGTGCCACAGCAGCATGGCAGCTGCCAGTAAAGGTGTCAGTAAATCATAAACTAGAGGCAGGTGCCACAGCAGCATGGCAGCTGCCAGTAAAGGTGTCAGTAAATCATAAACTAGCGGCAGGTGCCACAGCAGCATGGCAGCTGCCAGTAAAGGTGTCAGTAAATCATAAACTAGCGGCAGGTGCCACAGCAGCATGGCAGCTGCCAGTAAAGGTGTCAGTAAATCATAAACTAGAGGCAGGTGCCACAGCAGCATGGCAGCTGCCAGTAAAGGTGTCAGTAAATCATAAACTAGAGGCAGGTGCCACAGCAGCATGGCAGCTGCCAGTAAAGGTGTCAGTACATCATAAACTAGCGGCAGGTGTCATAGCAGCAACGTGGCAACTGCCACTGAAGCCGGAGGCAGCGTAACACCTGCCACCGGAAGTGCCACTAAGGCTACAACTGCGGCGATTTGAGCTCGTCCCTGCTGCAGTTTTCCAATCCATAAAAATTATTTTACAGCATTTAGAATTTTATGTGATGGTTAAAATAATTCAGTGACAGAGAGTTTTAATTAAAGCATCCTCAAACCTCACACATAAATAAAAGCTTAAAATGCATAAATCAAATACAACTGACATACTACTGTTACTTTGATTGCAGCAGGGTCATCAGAAAGTGTAGATTACTTAACAATATTAAATAATTTTATATCAAATGAAGTACACTTGAAAATTTATTAAGGCATAACAATGCATAAACAAATAATAATTTTGTTATATGTATTTTCAGTAAAAGGCAGAGTTATATGTTGGACAGCTTCGTACAAAGGGCTCCAGGATGTTCAGTGTGTAGCAGCTGTGTTAACAAACAGCATTTTAAATATGATCATCACAACCGCTGTCTGTAGTGGAAGATGAAGGCTTCCAGAAGATCATTTCCACTTTCAATACAAATTTATTTAATTCTCTTCTGTTTTTGCATTTTAGAAAAAAAAAAGCAACAGTTTTGCTATACCACAGACTTGAAACTAAAATGGAGGTTCAATATGTTATTGCATCTTAAGAAATAAAATATTTTAAAAAAGAAGCATTAAACAGGTTGTTTACTTAAAGACCGTGTAAAGTGAATTTCAACATTTCCTTAAATAAACATTATAAATGTGATAATTGTAATGTTGTAAATGAGTAAAAAGTCTCAAAATTGTAGCTCAATTAATTTTGAAGTTATACATGAAACTGTGTATAAAGACATGTGTGTTTCAGGATTTTTTAGGCGTGTTTTAAACGTGACCGCGTTTCGTCACGCGGTCCTCATTAGTATAGCCCTACCCCCTGCTGCTCCAGTCATATAAATTGTTCTTCGCATGGGTGGAGCCGTTCACTCGCGACTCGCAGATAGCATCAGATAGCAATAGCATAGATATTTTGTTCATTGTTAGCTAGCTAATCAATTATGCCTCGTTCCTGCATCTTCCCAGGATGTTTTAATGGTCAGGGCACCTGCTACTGACCGTCTCCCTCCTCAGCCTCCGGACACCGCCGCCGCCTTTCCTGTTTCTTTTCTTTCTTTTTTTTATTGCTAAGCCTGTGCCCTACAAGTTCACAAGCTCCTTTTTTGCTAAGAAAATGCGACAGGTCCATTGCATACTTAGTTATCAACGTGATTACTCTTTATCTTAATCACCAACACAGCCCCCGCATGCGATGTGTCGGGTCGGACCGACACCTGCTCCTTCTAAAATCCAGAATCATCTCCTTTGTCTTCTTCACATTGATGTGGAGGTTTCTTCCTACACAGCTCTCCAGGTGTTCCACCTCCTGCCTGTAGTCAGACTCATCATTGTTTGTGATGAATCCCACTATCGCTGCATCGTCTGCATCTGCATCATTCAAATCATGGTGTTGAAGGCGGATGTGAAGTCCTGTCTGAATGAGTAGGTGTGCTGTTGTCATATGTGAGCAAGGTGATCAGGAGTGTCACATTTCATGCTCCCTGCCTTGTCTGCCTGTTCATCAGTTTCCTGTTCCTTTTTGATTTATGATCTGCAATGTTTTTCGTGTTGTACTTCATTGTCTGTGTTGCCTGTTGCGTGTTTGTTTGTCCAGCACTTTGGTGTGGACTTGTTCCTGTTTAAAGTGCTTTATAAATAAAATGGTATGGTATGGTATGTTCAGTCACTCTGCTACACTCACCTGTCTGCAGCTGCAATCAAGCTCACGAGTTCCACCTGTTGTCTGTCCTATATAAGCTCTTCTCCCTCACCAAGTCTCTGCCAGATTGTCGAACACTTTCAGTCAGTAGATGTCCAGCGCCTTGTCCAAGCCCTCACCTGATCTCCTGTTCATGACCTCACGCCTGTCTCCTGGTTTTACTGGCCTGCTCGCTCCTTGCCTGGTTTGCTCTGCTTTTCTGATTCCTGGATCACGACCCTGTTTCTACCCACCGGACCTTGAGTAAGGATTACCCTCAGGACCTGTTTGTTCAACCTCTGCCTCTTCGTGTTTTGACCCTGTTTCCTTCTGGACCATGATCTAAGCCTGTCTCCCAGTTGAAGCAAGCTCTCTGCATTAAAGGCCTCTCTCGCCAACCTGCCCACCACCTCAGTTAACCTCATTTTCTGGTCTGGTTATAGTCTGTCAAGCTCTTGGAGGTTCCTCACTAACTACTGGCTGACCTGTATCCACCCAAGAAGATTGGTCCTATGAGAGGCTCTTGACTGCTGCCAATTGCTCCATCCTAATAAAATCTGTGAACTTTCTCTGTGTCTGGTTGTATTTCAGAATCCAAACCTCTGATTCGTGACAAGGAGGGGCCTCAACACACAGCCCTGAGGGGAGCCAGTGCTGAGGATTATGGTGGAGGAGGAGAAGTTGTGGATCCTCAAAAACAGTGGTTTGTTGGTTAGAAGTCCAGGACCCAGTTGCATAGAGAGGGCATCAGGGTCTGGGAAATCATGGTGTTGAAGGCGGATGTGAAGTCCACAAATAGCATACGGACGTAGGAGTTCTTCTGCTCCAGGTGGTGAGAGCAGCAGAAGAGATGGTGCCCTCTGTTGATCGATTCTTGTGGTATGCATACTGGTGTGGGTCCTCACTGATGTCGATGGTAGCTTTGATGTGGACCATGACCAGTCTTACAAAGCATTTAGCGACCACTGGGGTGAGGGCTACTGGCTGGTAGTCATTCAGACGAGTCACTGCAGAACTCTTACGAACTGGGATGATAGTGGCAGCTTTCAGGTAGGTGGGAGCTGTTACCAGAATGAGGGAGGAGATAAAGATATCAGCCAGCACCTCGCAGAGCTGAACGGCAAGTCTCTCAGCACCCTCCCCGGGATAGTGCCTGGGAAACACGTCTGAATAAATATGACAATGAGAGTACGGAAGAGAGGAGACATGAATTTATTTCAAATATTTTTATTGTAAGGCTTCCATTAGACATTGTAATAAATGACATAAAATTACTGCCTTTCAAATGTTATAAACGGACATGAGCAAACTACATAAATGCAAAGAAAAAACAGACAACCAAGAATATAACAAAGACAAGGGAATTAAAGAATAACATCACCCACCTCCTTCCCCTTACCCAACCCCACTAGAAAGTGTTACCTAGGCAAAGGAAGACTACCGCTTGTATAGTAAATTTAATTGTGTTTTTCTTCCATAAGAGATCACCAGTTTCAAGACTTTTCTGAAATCTTCCAGTTCATCATTGAGGATGTACCATATCCTCTCCAGATGAAGTGTATCAGTCAGTAATGAGATCCAGCCTTTAAAAGTTGGGGCCTACCGGTACTTCCTTTTCTCGAACAGCAGAATGAGTTGTTTTTTTGTTTTTGTTTTTACAGAGGAGTCCATAGGACAGAAGCTGTTCTGTCCTCTTCAGTGTTTCAGATTGTTCTGACCCACCTAGATAGAATAAGCAAAAGTGCATCCAGTCTGATTGTGGTTTTAAAGCAAGGGTGTCAAACTCACTTACAAAAGGGGGCCAAAATTAAAACCTTTTTCAAACTAAGGGCAAGTTTCAGAATCTACATTGACTCAAGTTACATACCGAACATCTTTTCTTGGTTTCAGGTTCCTCAAGAGTTTGAATGGTCTCATTTGATGTTCTCTGATGCAGTTTTGACATCATAATCAAAGATTACTGAAAAAAATTAAGTGATAAAATAATTTTACATTTAAAATAACATCTTGGGGGCCAGACAAGATGTCAACAAGGGCCACATTTGGCCCCCGGGCCTTGAGTTTGACACATGTGTTCTAAACAAGGCTCTGGAGAAGAGTGAGAACAATGCCCTCCAAAATTCCTGAAGAATGGGACATAATATCTATTACATAACCTCTGTTTGATTACATTTATCACATAGTGCTGACATACTGCTTCCTAGACAGGGCGGCTGTGGCTGAGTGGTTAGAGCAGTCATCCTCCAATGCAAGAGTTGGGGGTTCGAATCCACCAGCAGTCACATGCCGAAGTATCCATGGGCAAGACACTAAACCCGTAATTGCCTCCGATGTATGTCCCATTGGTGTATGAATGTGATCTAAATCTTTGATTAGTCTCTTTAGAATGATTGGTTAAATGAGCTTTGTAGAGATCTAGTAGAGTGCTGTATGAATGGATAAATGAGACAGATTGTAGTGTAAAGCACTTTGAGTATCTTGATTAGATAGAAAGGCACTATATAAGTACAGTCCATTTACCATTACACCTGGAAACATTTTGTGTAACCTTGCCTCTGAATAGTGTAATCTATGCATCATTTCGAACTGGATCAGACTACGTCTGGCATTAAGGGAGCACAAATTAGCACTTTGAGATTTTTATTAATGAAAAGTACGGTAAAAATTGAATTTATTATTATTATTTTTTATAAATTAATATGTCTCAGACCTTTTTCCCACAAATCCTCTAATATTTCCATCCCCAATTCTCTTTCCCACCCTGTCTTAACTTTAGTGGTGTTTACTTGTCTGAGACCCTGTAAAATTTCATATATAAATGAAATTGCATTATATTTAGTTATACATTTTCTGAGGCACTGATCTAATTTGTCCAGTAATGCATTTGTTAAAATCAGGTCTCTCTTGTAAATGAGTCCCCGAGGCTCAGTGGGATTAACCTGTCCAAATAAAGGTTGAATGAATTTGCAAAGTTGTGAAGGTGAGTTCTTACAAAGTGTCTAGCCTGAAGATTACTAAAAAATCTGTGCCATTCAGTCCAAATATACCCTGGAGTTGTTGAAATGATTCAAACACACCTTGTATATGTAAGTCCCCAAGACACTGCAATCCCAGTTCTTTCCACAGGTCGAAAGCTCCATCCAGGATTGAAGGCATAAATAGTGAATTTGCAAATAATTGTAGTGTAAAAGATGGAGCTCTTAGCTTAAAATGTTTTGATATTTGTTTCCAAATCTGGATGGCTTCATGTATTTCCGGGTTGTAATTGTAATATGTTTTTCCTAGACAGATTGGAAACATTAAAATAACGTCGATCGAGTAAGGGGGGTAGTCCTCCCGTTCCATGTCCAGCCAGCTATCAAGGACAACGGACGCATCTAACCAGTAGGAAAAAGAACGAATGTTAGCTGCCCAATAATAATATATAAAGTTTGGGAGGGCCAGACCCACACTTGTTTTAGACTTGCACAGATGTCCCTTACTGATCCTATGATATTTATAGTTCCAGATAAAGGGAAGAAGTATGGAGTCTAATTTTTTAAATACAGTTTTAGTAAGATATTTATGGGCACATTCTGAAAGAGATTCAACTGAGGGAAACAGACCATTTATCAGGGAAATTGGGAGTGTCCTCCAGAATTCCAGCTTCCTCTTAAATGTATCCAATATCTCCATAAAGTTAGCTTTAAATAGGGAATTTTGTTTCTTAGTAATTAATCTTAACTATCGAAATTTGTTCCAAGACAGTTTAAATGGTACTTGTTCTAGCACAGATGGATCTAAGCATCGAACGAGCATCAATTCACTTTTACCCCAGTTTATTTTGTACCCTGAGAAAGTGCTAAATAAATCAATTGTCTCCAGCAGAGCTGGCATATTAATTTGTGGTTTTATGTACATCAGAATGTCATCTGCATTGAGCAATATTTTATGGCGAGTGTATTCTATATCATACCTATGTATTTTTTCATTATCTCATATTGCTACCAGCCACTAGGGAGCACAAGCCAGTGTATCTCTTGTGCCGGTCCCAAGCCCGGGTAAATGGTGAGGGTTGTGTCAGGAATGGCATCCGATGTAAAACACTTGCCAAAACCATAATGCGAGTTCATCAAAGTGAAACCATACCGGATCGGTCGAGGCCCGGGTTAACAACGTCCGCCACCGGTGCTGTTGACAAACAGGGTGCCGGCGGAAATTGTGCTACTGTTAGTCGAAGACCCCGAGGAGGGAAACGTGTCAGGAGACAGAGGGAGAAGAGGAAAGTGAAGAATGTAGGACTGAGGGTTCAATTCTAAATGTGGGGACAATGACAGGCAAAGGTAGAAAGCTGGCTGACATGAAGCAGAGAAGAAAGGTAGATGTTTTATGTGTCCAAGAGACCAAGTGGAAAGGCAGCAAGGCCTGCAGCATTGGAGCAGGGTTCAAACTGTTTTACCATGGTGTGGATAGAAAAAGAAATGGAATAGGGGTGGTCCTGAATGAGGAGCTGGCAACGAATGTAGTAGAGGTGAAGAGAGTGGCAGATAGGGTGATGTACCTAAAGGTAGAAGTAGAATGTCTGATGCTAAACATCGTCAGTGGTTATGCTCCACAGATTGGATGTGATAGAGAGGAGAAAGATACATTTTGGAAAGATCTGGATGAAGTGATAGAGTGTATTCCCAGGGAGGAAAGAGTGGTGATTGGAACAGACCTGAATGGACATGTTGGTGAAAGAAAGAGAGGGGATGAGGAAGTGATGGATAGGTTTGGTGTCAAGGAAAGAAACCAGGAAGGACAGATGGTGGTGGATATTGCCAAGAGAATGGAAATGGCTATAGTCAACACCTATTTCCAAAAGAAGGAGGAACATAGAGTGACCTATAAGAGTGGAGGAAGGAGTATGCAGGTCGACTACATTCTGTGTAGAAGAGGAAACCTGAGGGAGATTGGAGACTGTAAGGTTGTGGCAGGGGAGAGCGTGGCCAGACAGCATTGGATGGTTGTGTGTAGAATGACTGTTGTAGTGAAGAAGAGAAAAATAGTAAAATCAGAGAAGAAGACCAAATGGTGAAAGCTGAAGAAGGAAGAATGTTGTGAGAAATCCAGAGAGGATCTGTTAAAGGCTTTGGATGGTAAGAAAGAGCTTCCAAATGACTAGGCTACTACAGCAATTAGAGAGAAAGGTAGGAAGGTACTTGGTGTGTCATCTGGACAGAGAATGGATGATTAGGAAACATAGTGGTGGAACAATGAAGTGCAGGACGCTGTTCAAAGAAAGAGGTTAGCCAAGAAGAAATATGACAGTGAGAGGACTGAAGAGAGGAGACAGGAATATAAGGAGATGGGGCATAGATAGCCTGGCCCTCGCCTTCCTACACAGCTCCGCTCAATTCTCATTTCCCTTCACTGCACAGTCTGGGACTTGTCCCATAGCCAACGATATCTCCGGTAGGTTTTGACCGGACCAATCAGAGAGCAGAAGGCGGAGTTTTGAACGATGTCGACTGACGTCGTCATTCAAAATGGCTGCCGCCACGAACGAATTTTCATCAAAACAAGGTAAAAAACTATTATTTCTCTGCTGAGAAAAAATATATTTCATAGCTGACGTTATATCAGAAGTGTTCCTGAGCTTAACAGTTCCTAAATCAATTCACGAAATGGTCAAATCTGCTGGATATTAAATAGTTTCGGTTTGATATTTTCCAAACAGCCTCGGGTGCGCTACGAAAATAAATGATAAAAAATCGAATTTTATCTCAAATGTTTCATCTAGGCCAACAGTCAGTAAATTAAAGACATATAATTACACACTGGTGGCAGAAAAAATATCCACCGAGTGGTTTCTGAGCAATTTATCTGATAGCCTGGACCTCGCCAGGCTAAACTAACAAAACTCTGCCTCCTGTTCTCTGATTGGTCCATTCAAAAATCTCCAGGAGAAATCGTTGTCTATGGCAGAGATGCCAGACCCTAGTCCAAAGCGAAGTGAAGGACAAGGGTCTGGTTTAAACCAGGCTAGGGCATAGAGCAAAGAGGGAAGTAGTCAAGGCAAAACAGAGGGCGTACAATGAGTTGTATGGGAGATTGGACACTAAAGAGGGCGAGAAGGACTTGTACTGATTGGCAAGACAGAGGGATCAGGCTGGAAAGGAATGTGCAGCAGGTTAGGCTTATTAAAGATAGGAATGGTAATGTTCTAACAAGTGAGGAGAGTGTGACAGGAAGATGGAAGGAGTACTTTGAGGAGCTAATGAATGAAGAGAATGAAAGAGAAAGAAGAGTAGAGGTCATAGAAACTGTGGACCAGGAAGTGGGAAAGATTAGTGAGGGTGAAGTCCAGAAAGCTCTGAAAAGAATGAAGAAGGGAAAGGCAGTAGGACCTGATGACATACCAGTGGAAAGTTTGGAAATGTCTTGGAGAGATGGCAGTGAGGTTTTTGACTCAAATATTCAATGGCATATTTGAGGTGAGAAAATGCCTGAGGAATGGCGAAGAAGTGTGCTTGTGCCCATTTTTAAGAACAAGGGTGATGTACAGAGTTGTAGCATCTACAGAGGAATTAAGTTGATGAGCCACACAATGAAGATCTGGGAGAGAGTTGTGGAAGCAAGACTTAGACAAGAGGTAACTATCTGTGAGCAACAGTACGGTTTCATGCCAAGAAAGAGTACCACAGATGCCATCTTTGCTTTGAGAATGCTGATGGAGAAGTACAGAGAATGTCAGAAAAAACTCCTTTGTGTATTTAGAAAAAGCATATGACAGGGTGCTGAGGAAGGAGGTGTGGTATTGCATGAGGAAATCTGGAGTGGCAGAAAAATATGTTAGACTGGTATAGGACATGTATGAGGACAGCGACAGTGGTGAGATGTGTGTAGGAGTGACAGATAGCTTCACAGTGGAGGTGGGATTGCATCAAGAATCGGCTCTGAGCCCCTTCTTGTTTGCTCTGGTGATGGACCGACTAACACCAAAAATACACTACACGCGTTGCAGCTCCGCCCCGCTCCGGTCCGACCTCCGCAGCAAATACGCACCCATTATAATCAATGACAGAATTTACACTGGCTCCACACGGCGGCGGCGAGCTGCGGAGAGCGGACGGCAGTCCGTCAAAATTAGAAATTTTTCTATTTCTGCCGGATGACGGAGCTGTGCCGGAGTCAACTTTTGAAGATTACGTCGCACCAACAGGAAAAGGAACGAGCACAACTTCCGTATTTACAAAATAAAATCACCACGGGCGGACTAATCCTAGCTCTATACGGATTTATTTGTACAAAAATGCTGTCAAACTATCATTTATGACTATTCTATGACTAAACTATTATATTTATGACTATGACTACACCTAATAACGCAATACAAGAAATAAATAAATAAAAAAGTATTTTATTCTGAAATGTAAACATCACTTCCTGTTGCTCAAACCATGTCCTGTCGCTTATTTACGAGAGAAGATCAAGGCAGCCTTTACTGTTGTTCTCCTTCTTCCACCGAATGAATTGTTTTGTTCTGACTTCATTATTTATCACTTGATTTATCGCGCAATCTCGCAATTCCCGCGCATGCGTCTTGGAGCGGCGCATCCATGCGGACCTGAGCTGAGCGGAGGCAGTGGACTTTGGACTCGCTCAGCTGCGACCTGCTGAGCGGGGCGGAGCGGAGCCGCGTGTAGTGTATTTTTGGGGTCACAGATGAGGTCAGGCAGGAATCCCCATGGACTATGATGTTTGCAGATGACATTGTGATCTGTGGTAAGAACAGGGAACAGGTGGAAGAGAACTTGGAGAGGTGGTGGTATGCACTTGAAAGAAGAAGAATTAAAGTCAGCCATAGTAAAACAAAGTACATGTGTGTGAATGAGAGGGAGTTTGGTGGAAAGTGTGGCTACAACCCTCATAGCAGAGGACTCCGGGGCGGACCTAGTTTTGCTCCGCCCTTCATCCGCTCTGCGTGTGTACGTTTTGCACCTCAGTCGCAGCTCTGCTCCGGAGCAGGGATCAGCCGACACTCGAGCGACCCCCTACAGTGCAACGTATTGGGTCCGGCCGTGATTCGTGGTACGTAGGTGCTTCAGGCGTTTTGGATTGCTCCGCCTGCCTCATTTGAATCAGCCCTCTGAGTGGATGTTCATTTGCGCCGCGCTTTTTTTCAAACCAGTTTTCAGTTAGGGCGACGTTCGAGCTGCAGGAAGCAGCTACAGAGAGATCTCCTTCGGTGGATTAACTTCTTGCACTGTAAGTAAACTCTTCAAACTGTTATGTGCAGATGAAAGTGGGAATTTCTGGGTGGAGTTGCATGTTCTCTCCGTGCATGCGTGGGTTTTCTCCGGGTGCTCCGGTTTCCTCCCACAGTCCAAAAACATGCATGTTAGGCTGATTGGTAACTCTAAATTAATCTAAAATTAACTCTGGGTGTGAGTGAGACAGGTCTCTCTTGTAAATGAGTCCCCGTGGCTCAACGAGGCTAGCCTGTATAAATAAAGGTTGAATGAATGAATGAAAAAAAAATCCGGTTGATTAGCAGAGAGTTCACTTCAGAGAAATTAAAATTTTAACCCTACGATTCGCACTTACTACGAACTGTTTTCTTCTGCTCTTTAAACTGTTTGCTAGCGTTGTATTCTGGTCGTTTGTGGGTTTCACATGCTTTATTTTAAGTGTTTTATTTGAGCCACGTGACCCGACCGTGTTGGGCTAACTGCTAGTTAGCTAACTG
Organism: Garcialebias charrua; assembly: GCA_038048925.1. Classification (NCBI taxonomy): domain Eukaryota; kingdom Metazoa; phylum Chordata; class Actinopteri; order Cyprinodontiformes; family Rivulidae; genus Garcialebias; species Garcialebias charrua. The sequence goes on from JBBPBX010009846.1 coordinate 31,812, forward strand.
CTACTATCATCCTAGTTTTAAACTGTTTCTGTTTCTTGACGTTGTTCTAGTCAGGGGTCGGGAACCTATGGCTCGCGAGTCATATATGACTCTTTTGATGGCTGCATATGGCTCTCAGACAAATCTTTAATAATAATTTTTTTAAAAAGCCGATAAAAATATAAAACATGGCCGCGAGTGGCTGGAGCCAATCACAGCTGTCCGTGGGTGACTGGCACTGACTAGAGCCAATCACAGCTGTCCGCGGGTGACTGATCAGGAAGTAAACATCCCTCCTAGCAGCTGTAGAAACCCGTGTGATGAAGATGGCGGCTAAACGAAAACAAGACGAGGATTATCGTACTTTTCAGCCGGAATGGACAGAGCAATTTGCTTTTGTGGGGAGAGCAGGTTCTGCAGTGTGTCTGATATGCAATGATAAAATTGCCTCGATGAAACGCTCAAATATAAAGCGGCACTTCGACACGACATGTTGCCTTTGCATCAAAATATCCTGTGGGGGACAGCAGGAAAAAAGCATGTGAAGAGCTGCTGGGCAGAGTGCAAGCTGATCAGCAGCACCTTCGTGTTTGGACTCAACAAGGTGACTGGAATTCAGCTAGTTTTGCTGGTGCTTTAGCCATTGTGAGAAACGGGAAGCCATTCACAGATGGTGAGTACGCCAAAACATTCATGCTTATGTTGCCAATGAACTTTTTGACGACTTTTCGGATAAAGACAAGATAATTAAACGAATAAAAGACATGCCATGACACACTACGTGAAGAAAGTCTTGCTGTTTTGCCTCTGAAAGGGACAACAAGAGGGGATGATTTATTAAAAACTTTCACTGAGTTGATGATGATGATGATAAATTTTATTTCAGACAGACATTTCACCACAAAACATAATACTGAATACTTTCATGTTTCCAAGTATAGATACAATCTTAATATCAAATAAACATACCCAATTTTTATATGCTAATATACATTTGTTTCTTTTCCTTTCCTCTAATGGTGACTGTGAGTCTGAAAAGGAGTATGATGAAGTTTAACTTATATTATCATACCCCTTATCCATTTAATAATTCATAGGATAAATAGTCTTCCTGTTGCCTGTATCCCTTCCAGAAAAAAAAGAAGTAATATTAATTTTAATAATTAAAAAAATAAAATAAAAAATAAAAACAGTATTTTCTGGACTAGATGAAAGTATCTACATATACCTACTCACGTAGATATACATACACATCTACCTGCATAAATACATAGATAACATTTCCTTATTTACACATCCACATATATTTACACACATGTACACAGATCAGCACCCAATTGTCCAAATCATCCTCAGTTCTATCATTACCATCCAATTTCTCACCCTTGATCATCCTTATACTTTTGAATAATAATCATTTTTAGTCTTTTCTTAAAATACCTCATGCTTGGACTTTGCTTCAACTCTTTGGTGAGTTTATTCCAAATCCTCACTCCAATGACCGAAATGCACATTCTTTTCATTGTTGTTCTCACCTTCAAAGTTCTGAAATTCAGGTTTTCTCTATAGTCATATCTCCCGACTTTGTCAGTAAATAAATTTTGTATATTTTCTGGTAATAGTTTGTTTCTAACTTTATACATAAATTGTGCAGTTTGAAACT
>JBBPBX010009846.1:41396-59202 GCA_038048925.1 Garcialebias charrua
TACTACTGTATTGACTACTACTATATACTACTGTATTGACTGTATTGTATATACTGTATTGTATACACGGCTGAGACGTGCTGGTCTGAGCAGCCCAGTTCTCACCTCCTTCTACAGGTGTGCAGTGGAGAGCATCCTGTGCTCCAGCATCAACGTGTGGCATGGAGGCTGCACAGTTGAAGAGAGGAAAGCTCTACAGAGAGTGGTGAAGGCTGCACAGAAGTCTGTTGGAGTCAGTCTCCCCACAATCACAGACATTTACACCTCCAGATGCAGGAAAAGAGCCACCTGCATCATGAAAGACCTCACTCATCCAGCACACTCACTCTTTGCCCCACTCCCCTCAGGACGGAGGTTGAGGAGCATCAAGTGTAGAACCACTAGACTGAGGAACAGCTTCTACCCTGAGGCTGTTAGACTCATGAATAAATAAAAATAAAATAAAAAATAAACACTGCAAAATATCACATCATACTGATGCTGATCTGTTTTCTTGTTGCTGTGTTCATCTGTGTTCATCTGTGACCATCTGCTCATACAAACTCATGTTCGTGCTGCTGTTTATTCCCACTATATTAGGCTTAGTGTATTACTAGTTGATGTTTTTCTTAGTTAGTTCTAGATGTTATTACTGTTTTTATCTGTCATCTGTTGTTGGATGTAACTGGGACCTCGTGTACATAATCTCGTTTTCATCACATGTACCACATGCGGTGCAAATGACAATAAAGACTCTCTGACTCTGACTCTCTGACTCTGATAATACTACTGTATTGACATCATTCAGCATCACATCCATCCATCCTTCATCAGCAAATGATGTCAAACATGAACACTTCTGAAAGAGCAGCAGCTACTGCATTGACATCAATCAGCAGCAAACCAGCAGCAAATCACATACATCAGAAACATGTTGCAACCATAGTGACACCAGTGCCTTGGTGTGCAGTCCATGTCCACGTGCATGAAAAACAAGTCCATGAGCTCTAAGAAAGCTCGAAGCAGCAGAAAAAGAAAAAGAATTCCCTTACTTTGATTGAAGTGTAGGTAGACAGTCTGTATGATGTTTTTCTCAAGTTCAAACCTGGATCACATGGAACTGCTTAGCCATTGCTCAACCATGAATGATGGGAGCATTTGAGGCCAGGTGTGAGTTCAGGTGTTCTGTTGGGGAGGTCAGCTGCCTGAAGAACTTGCATCCACTTCTCTGCTGTTCCCTGGGACTGCCACCTTTCTTTCTCCTGAGGTGAGGTGCTGAGGTGGTCTATCAAAGTCAAAGTCAAAGTCAAAGTCAACTTTATTGTCAGATCTGCAATATGTACAGTGCAGGACATACACAGGACCGAAATTGCGTTTCTCTCAGTCCCTCGGTGCAACAGTAAACATCTAAACATTGAAACACTGAAACATATAATAATAGACATAAGCATAAAAATAGTAAAACTAACACTGTCCTGAGTTTTTTTTCATAGTGGTATAAAAAAAGAGTATAAAAAGTATAACTAAAATAAACTAAAGGTTTCTAGCATTGACATTTGCAAAGTGGCAAAGCAGCGTATGAGTCAATGTACACAGTATATGTATGAGGTAGTAGTTGATGTTGTTATAGAGGCAAAAAGTGGCATATGCAGTAAGGCACATTGGGCATCCCTAAATAAGACCGTTCAGAGCACACTGTATATGTATCAGCAGTGGTGTAGATATTAGAGTAGTGTAAATAAATGTAAACAGTAGTAATTACATGTAAGCAGTAGTAATAAAAGTAAACAGTATTAATAAATGTAAACAGAGAATGTAAACAGTATTATGATTATAGGCAGTGATGTAATACAGACATTAGTGCAAGTATGAGAAGTAGTGCAAACTGTATGAGCACATGACCGAGAGTTTAGTGAAAACCCGTTTGGTGACACAGAGTCTAGTGTTAAAAACTTTGTGTTGAGTGATAGTATGTGAGAAAGTTTTAGTGTTAAGGCAGTTCAAATGGGAGGGGAGGCAGAGCAGGCAGAGTGTTTAGCATTCTGACTGCCTGATGAACAGAGCTGTCTCTCAGTCTGCTGGTTCGAGCCTGGAGACTCCTCAGTCTCCTTCCTGATGGCAGCAGTCTGAAGCAGCTGTGTAGTGGGTGTGTGGGATCACCTGCCATGCGGTGGGCTTTCCGAGTGAGGCGTTTGCTGTGTAAGTCCTGCAGTGAGGGCAAGGAGGTGCCCACGATCTTCTCAGCTGCTCTCACAATGCGCTGGAGGCTCTTGCGGCAGGATGCAGTACATGCACCAAACCACACAGTGATGCAGCTGGTCAGGACACTTTCTATGGCACCTCTGTAGAAGGTGCTCATGATGGGGGTTGAAGCTCCAGCCCTTTTCAGCTTGCGGAGAAAGTAGAGACGCTGGTGAGCCTTCTTTGCCAGTGCTGCAGTGTTCCTGCTCCAGGACAGGTCCTTTGAGACGTGCACTCCCAGGAACTTGGTGCTGTCCACTCTCTCCACTGCGGTGCTGTTGATGGTCAGAGGAGGATGTTGGGCATCCCTCTTCCTGAAGTCCACAACAATCTCCTTTGTCTTCTCCACGTTGAGAGTGAGATTGTTGTGTCCGCACCACAAGGCCAGGCGGCTCACCTCGTTCCTGTAGTCCGTCTCATCGTTGTTGCTGATGAGACCTACCACTGTTGTGTCATCCGCAAACTTGATGAAGTGGTTGGAGCTGTACGATGGTGTGCAGTCATGTGTTAGCAGGGTGAATAGAAGGGGGCTCAGCACACATCCTTGTGGGGCCCCTGTGTTCAATGTGATGGTGCTAGATGTGTTACTCCCGATCCGTACTGTCTGTGGTCTCCCGGTCAGGAAGTCTAGCAGCCAGTTACACATTGAGGTGTTCAGCCCCAGACTGTCCAGTTTATGGATGAGCTGTTGGGGGATGATGGTGTTAAATGCCGAGCTGAAGTCGATGAACAACATTCTAACATAGGAGTCCTTCGTGTCCAGATGTGTGAGAGCTGTGTGAAGGGCAGAGGAGATGGCATCGTCGGTTGAGCGATTAGGTCGGTATGCAAATTGGAAGGGATCCAGGGAGTCAGGGAGGACAGATGTGATGCTTTTCATGACTAGCCGTTCAAAGCACTTCATCAGGATGGGGGTGAGTGCTACTGGGCGATAGTCATTGAGGCATGCGGGCGTTGCCTTCTTTGGGACAGGGATGATGGTGGTGGCTTTGAAACAGGTGGGGACGATGGCCTGGCTCAGTGAGATGTTAAAGATGTCCGTGAAGACCGCTGCGAGTTCCCCTGCACAGTCCTTCAGCACACGACCAGGTATGTTGTCAGGACCAGAGGCCTTCCGGGCGTTAATCTTGATGAATGATCGCCTTACGCTGTCTGAGGACAGCGTCAGCACCTGGCCATCAGGAGAGGGGGGGAGTTTATGTGCTGGTGTGCTGTTACTTGCCTCGAACCGAGCAAAGAACTCATTCAGTTCATTCAGCGCAGAGGCTGAGCTGTCACAGGTCTGGGGGGGTGGTTTGTAGTTTGTGATGGTCTGTATTCCCTGCCACAGACTGCGTGTATCCCTGCTGTCCTTGAAACGGTGAGCTATTTTCCCAGAATACTGCTTCTTTGCCTTTCTGATGCCCCGGTCCAGGTTGTTTCTGGCTGCCCTCAGGCCCACCTGATCTCCCGCTTTGAAGGCAGCATTCCTGGCTCTCAGGAGTCTGTAAACCTCAGCTGTCAGCCATGGCTTCTGGTTAGCCCGAACAGTGATGGTTTTAAGGTTGGTTACATCATCAATGCACTTGGTGATGTATGAACATACAGTGTCTGAGTACTCCTGGAGACATGTGGTGTTGTTTGTGGTAGCAGCTTCTTTGAACATACTCCAATCTGTGGTGTCAAAACAGTCCTGGAGTGCCTCTGAAGACCCCTCTGGCCACACTCGTATCTGCTTGCGGACTGGTTTTGTGACTTTCACCAGTGGCCTGTATGCTGGCTTTAGCATAACACAGATATGGTCAGAAGCACCAATGTGGGGGAGGGGGATGGCTCTGTAGGAATTTTTCATGGTGGTGTAAACCTGGTCCAGGGTGTTGTTTCCTCTTGTTGCAAAGTTTATGTTTCTGTATGTTTTTGGAAGAACACTCTTTAAATCTGCATGGTTGAAATCACCAGCCGTGATGAGAAAAGCATCAGGGTGGGCTGTTTGTTGCTCACTGATGTGCAGATATAGTTCATTCAGTGCCTCACCTCTATCTTTGCTGTTGGAGCTTGGGGGGACATATACAGCAACAATCAGAACAGCTGTAAACTCCCTCGGTAAAAAGAACGGTCTGCATTTAATAGTCATGAACTCCACAAAAGGTGAGCAGTGTTTGTAGACCACAGCAGCATCACGACACCATGCGTTGTTGATGTAAACACAGAGCCCCCCTCCCCATCTCTTACCTCCCTCGAGGGTTCGGTCCGCTCTGTAGCATGTTAGCTGCTCCAGCTGAATAGCATGGTCCAGAACGTTGTTGTTGAGCCACGTTTCCGTGAATACAAACACACAGCAGTCTCTCACAGTCTTTTGTGTCGTTCGCAGCAGGCGTATATAATCCAATTTGTTGTCCAAGGAGCGCACGTTAGCCAGAACCATGGATGGGATCGCCGGCCTGTNGCTGGTGGCTCAGTTTAAGTCAGTCATTGCTTAAGTTTATAAAAGGCTTGCGAACACACAAACATTAAAACGACGTTTTAATTTATAACTGGAGCTAAAAATGGCGTCAACGGAGGTTCAGAGTGACAGTGACGACGGGATGGACGATTTCATGGACAAATTCAAGGCGCAGCGTTACAAAAATGCATTCACTGAAAACAACTGGGAGGAGGTGAGACCAGCGTTTAAAAGTTTTTATTTTATCCATGTTGTTGTACACAATTATCTTTATTTATTTTGAACAGACAGAAAAGACAATCAAGAAAAAAAAATAGGATAACACAACAAAAAAAAGAAAGTTAATATAAATAATTATGCCCAAGTGACATGCAAATTTTATGTTTTCTGTTCGAAAATCTGTGCACCTGACGTTTTCGTTCGTGTAGGAGTTCGGCAAAGTACCCATGTTTATGAAATCAGCCCCTGAAGAGATCGACCCACAGAAGTACCCAGAACTAGCATGTCTCCAATCTATGATCCATGATGATGACCGATCTCCAGTAGGTGAGTTGACCTTAACGTGAACTGAATGATGTCTTGAGTCACGCCAGGTTTGAACATGTGAGACCTGTGTTCCTCTTCAGAACAAGCAAAGAGCCTAAAAGATGAAGGGAATGCATATTTCAAAGAGAAGAAGTTCACACACGCTGTGGTGGCATACACTGAAGCTTTGAAGAAGAAGTGTGGCGACCAGGAGCTCAACGCTGTGCTCCTCACAAACCGAGCTGCTTCACATTTCTATCTGGGTAAAACAAGTGTTCAGCACATTAACATTCAAATGCTGTGAGATACTGTTTGGTATTGTCATATTTCTTCATATTTGTATGTATTTCTATAAATATATTTGTTCCCTTTAATTTTATTTTTTTTATACAGGTAACATGCGCTCTGCTCTGAATGATGCTGCAGCAGCGATAAAGATCAAACCAGACCACCTCAAAGCCTTGATCAGAGGTCTGTAACCTCTAAACTCAAAACATAATTCATGTGAACGAATAAGAAATAATTACAAAACACATGTACTAATCACTTGACAAAGCAATATGTTCTAGGAAGAACACAGTTGTGCCAAGACGATGAATGTCACAGTTCTGTAACAGTGCTTAGTTTATATGATGTGTTAACTCTCGTTTGGTTCTGCAGGTGCTCAGTGCTGCATAGAGCTACGTAAATTTGCAGAGGCAATCCAGTGGTGTGACAAGGGGCTGGAGGTTCACCCTAGTGACAAGAAGCTACAAGAGCTGAGAGCAGCAGCACATAAACACAAGGTTAGCCATTAGATTAGTATTTTTCTATTTATTTAATGCTGTGTGTGAAAGTTGTTCCACTTGTTTTTGTTTCTGGTGTCTAGAGAGCAGCAGAGAGAGATGACAGGAAGGCCAAGGCTAAAGAAAAGAAGTTGCACGGTGATAAAGAGGCTCTTCTGAACGCTTTAAAGGTACATGTCGGATTAATTTGTGTTTATTCTTAAATGTTAGCGTAGTAGGTCTAAGGGAATTGGACCTCTTCTTTTATTTAAAGAGGAAATCCTGTTCATTGAACCTTTGGCCCAAGAAATGATGACATTAAAGGAATAATGATGGCACAACAAGAACACAAATTAGGATTATTTGTGGAGGAAATCATCACATACATTCAAACCCAGACTCATCTCTTCCTAACTTTTTACAGCCCTTTATGCGTTCGACCAGAAGTCTGGTTATAAACTTACTGTAATATTAAAGAACACAGGTCCTCTGTGTCAATTATACTCCAAACAGATTACTGTACAGTATATATATTTAAAAAAAACTAACTAACTAAATTGGGACTTGGACAAACTTTTTATGGCAATCCATACAAATATCAACAGTAACCTAAACAGAGATCTATCTCAATGGTCAACCAAACTTGTGTATTTTAACTCAAGAATAGAAGTGAATAAAATGAACATACGGTACTCACCAGATTATTATACTTGTTTACCTTTCTACCAATCAGAATCTGGGACAGACAAATATCCAGGTTTATTTGGGCAGGCAGGGGGCCGAGGATCAAATTCAAAACATTGCAGTTGGAGAAGGAGCGGGGAGGACTCTACCAAATTTAAGAGACTATTTCTACTCTGCCCAAATGAGATATATTGTGTGCTGGTGCTCTTCAGACTATGCTGCTGAATAGAAACCGGTAGAGCTGAGCCAGAGCAGAGTCCAACCTCAGGCCAGACTGGGAGAGAAAAAGTTTAGATCCCAGGAAGAGGGTAACATTACGGTAACGGAAACACTAGCAGTAAGGTCAGAGATAGTAAAGAGATATAAACTGCAGGGAGACTGCTGACTACAGCTGTGGCCTTCACCATAGGCGTAATTTACACGGGGGATGGGGGGGATTTAACCCCCTCAATAATTGGATCCAGTGATATTAACCCCCCAAAAAAATGGCATCATTCATTTCAAGCTCCCGGATTAACTGGAGGTGCGCGCGCGGCGCGGAGGAGGAGCGCATTTCAGCAGGTGAGAGACTGCTCTCTCTCTCTGCCTTCAAAGCTGCCGTTCGGTTCTCCCCTCCTCCTCCCCCCTCCAGCACTCCCTGCCTCTGTCACTAGCCTCGCGAGAACTGCCCCCTGCAGTAGCCTCGGTGGCAGTTCTCGCGATGTTACTGCTGGCAGCGGGGAACACAAACCCGGAAAAACACAGAGATGGATGAATGTAACTAACGAGAGAGAAGGCGTCCTGCCAAAAAAGTTAAGACTTCGTGTAAATATCTTGAAAAATGGGACAGCGAATTTACTTTCCTAAAGAAGAGTAGGGTGGGGCACAATTACGCGTTTTGTAAGATTTGTAACTGCGACTTTAGTGTCTCTCATGGGGGAAGGAACGATGTCCGTCTGCATGAAAAATCCGTCCAGCACAAAGGTAGGCCTATCAGATTGTGATCACATAACTGGTTTGAAAGAGGCTGATAGGTAGTTATTTTAGATTTCTTGTAAACCTGTCTTAAAATGTAAGGGGTCCTGGACTTTGTTGGGCTAGTGCAGGGGTCTGCAACCTGCGGCTCTGGAGCCACATGCGGCTCTTTGGTCCCTCAGCAGTGGCTCTTCCAAGCTTTGATCAAAACTAACTTTAAACTGAATTTTATTTGTTCTTATAACAACAAAAAGGGCTAGTTTTAGCAGTTTTTCCTGTCATTTCCTTTGCAAATGTGTGAATACTAGAACTAATAGAAGGAGTAAAACATAAGTTAACTTTATTTATTTGAAGTAGGATATTTAATTTTTCCACGATTAAAATAATTTACCTAGACCTGCATAGTTCATTATTTTATTTTTTAATTGGGAAAGATCACATTATTTTTCCTTCTTTATGATAATCTGGTCTTTTTTAGTCTTAAAATGTAAAAATATCAACAAATCATTAGATATTTTCAGCTTTACAATGGCCAGAAAACTACAGGTCAGAAAATTGTCCTCTAACAAACTTAAAGTGGTCTGTGGGCCACCAGTTGAGAATCCCAGTTGTAGCAGGTATTGTGGCTCCGGAAACGTTTAATTTAGTGAACAAAGGGGCAGAAATGGCTCTTTTGATCATAAAGGTTGCAGATCCCTGGGCTAGTGGGATGGCTCGGCGTACCCGTGCTCTTGTCATATTATGGCTGTATTTGAATCATTTGTTGTAATTTTTCCTAGTTAAACTGTAGTGAACCAGGTAAATACACACTCTTTGACAATTGTGAAATTGAGGTATGTTATATAATAAATCTTAAAAATGTAAAATATGTGTTATGGCTGAAAAAAATGCAGAAAAATAGTGAGTTTTTTTCTTACTTGTTGAACCTATGTGGAGCAAAAAAGGAGCAGAATAAATACAGAGAAAACAGGAAAGTTAAGTAAATCACAGTAAATCACAGTAAAAGCATTACAATATATTTTAACCCTGAGATATCCTGAATCATAAAAAAAAGTTATTTATTCGATAAATAAATAGGTAGAGAGCATAACCCCCCCAATGTTAGACCTAAAGTTACGCCCTTGGCCTTCACACACCAGCATCTTCAGACCAGGAGAGACTGACCAGACCTGTAACAGGTGGACGAACAGAGGCATAACAGCAATAAGCACTTTGACCGAGGGAATTACCTTTAAAACATTTGAGAAAGTTTTAATTAAAAAAAAATCAAAATACAGTAGAAAATAAAGACCTGTTACAGCTAAGACACTTTTATGACTCTCAGGTGAAACCGCAGTTATCAGCCAAATATAGTGAGCTGGTGAAAATGATGATGAACTTGATCAAACAGATGGCAAAACAGTTTCTAAACTTTACATGTGCCTTTAAAAAGACAACGGGAATAAATTCATACTATATAATAATCAAATGGGAAAACGAAATTCAAATGGAAATCTCAGAGAGTCGTTGGCATTTGATGTGCAAAACACAACTCCGCTCCACCAGCTCTAGATGTTGCAGAGAATTTGGATGGAAGAACTTACAATATTTTTTTACACCTTATATTAAAAGCAAACAAATGAAGACAATACAACAATGCTGGAGAGAACGTGGCCACACCTACCGGTACATGTTTTTGGGTCATGTGATAAATTACAACCATTCTGGTCGGAGGTTGTTGGGATAATAGACAGAGTTCTTCAGTGTAAAGTTCTGAGGGATCCACGGGTTCTACACATCTGTCTGATTCCAGAAGGTTTGATTAAAAAGTGGATATTTAATAATGATGGTGGCCGTGAAAGCTATAAAAAAAAACCTGTCTGAAAAGAGAGTTACAAAGAGTAAAAACAACGGAAGAGATTTACAAAATGGAGAAAGTAACTTTCTTACTGCGACTCAAAATGGATGCCTTCGAACGGAGCTGGTGGAAATGGACAAGTATAAAACCCCCAATGTGACGGACTTAAATGTATGAGAAATATAACCCCAAAGCTTGTGTTCTGTTTTTTGCATTATTTTTTAATATGTTCCGTTTCTGTTCAATTTTCTTGTTGGAAAAAAAGGGACAAAATAAAGAGTGTTTAAAAAAAAAAAAAGAAGAAGGAAATCCAGTTTTTGTTTAAACCTACTAGAAAAGGGGTCTGCAACCTGCGGCTCTGGAGCCACATGCAGCTCTTTGGTCCCTCTGTAGTGGCTCTTTCAAACTTTGACCAAAACAGACACAAAATTGAATTTTATTAGTTGTTATACAAACATCAATAGTTTTAGCAGTTTTACTGTCATTTCGCAGATTCTCACTTTAACTTTTTGCTTTATTTCTATACTTAATTTTTTTTTTTCCACAAAAAAAAATGCATAGGTCTGCATAGTTCAAAGTTTTTTTAATTATTATCATTTTTAAATATTCTTTGCATTTTTCGGGCGCTAGTGGCCTTTATTAGAGAGGGAGAAGGCGAAACGGGTATAGAGGGGGGAGACACCACAGAAATGAGCTCGTCGGGTCTGGGACGCGAACCCGCGACGCCTGTGGAGAGGCTCAGCCTCCAGCATATGTGCCGCCCGCTTTATCCACTGCGCCAAAGCGGCGGCACTCAAAGTTGTTTTTTAATAATGAAAAAAATGTCCCCCTCTTTACAATAATCTGGTCTTTTCATTTGTCTTAAATTGTAAAAATGTCAATAAATGTTAAAAAATTATTAGATATTTTAGCTTTAAAAAGACCCCTACTGGCCACAAAAGTCTTCTCCAAACAACTTAAAGTGGCCCATGGGCCACCAGTTGATAACCACAGTTGTAGAAGGTTGTTGCGGCTCTGGACACATTGAATTAGTGAACCAAGACGTAAAATGGCTCTTTTGATCGTAAAGGTTGCAGACCCCTGTACTAGAATTTTATCATCTTGTGTGGGAGAACCTGAAACAAATCAACCACTTCAGTTTTCTTGAAACTTCAGACAAAGCAAATCATTTTAATTCACATGAATGGAATTTAAAAGCCGCCGTTTCTTTTATAATTATCGGTAATATGTTTGTGCTCCCTGCACAGGATCGAGGTGTCAAGCTTTTCCAGCCTGTGAGGCCTCGCTCGCAGAGTTCAGACAGTGAGGATGAGCGCTCTTCAGCAGCGTTAGCTGAGCTGAGCCTGGATGGCTTGAGCTCTCAGGAGGTCACAGGGGCTCAGGTCTTCCTGGACGAGCAGGGCGTTCTACACTGGCCTGTTCTTTTCCTCTACCCTGAACATCAACAGAGTGATTTTATCTCTGCCTTCTGTGAAAATAATTGGTAATTAATAAAAAATATTCATGTTTATTTTACAACTACTGTACTGTAGTGCCACATGGGGGCACTATTTAGCTAACTGCACAAAAATTTTTAAAGTCATTTGTCTTTTTTTTGTCTTGTTTAGTTTCAAAGACCACCTGACTGTCATGTTTGGAGAAGAACTTCCACCCTGGGACACAGACAGGAAGTACCACACCCAGAATCTCCAGGTTTGGATGTTTATTTTTTAATTTTTTTTTAATTATTATTATTATTATACCTGTACTGTATATCAGGTGAAGTAAAGCAGAAAAATGATACAAACTAATGAAACAATTTTTGTGCCATTTCCTAAACATCGGGCTTATTTTTCTCTCAGCTTGAGTCTACAGAAGTAGTAAACACATTAAAATGATTTTTTGTGTGTGGTGGCAGTCTGATAAAGTGAAAGGGAAACTTACTGGATGCATTAAAATAACAGCTGTTTGTAGACGGTGGATCCACAGGAAATAACATTTTAGGTTTAAAACTGGTCTTTATTTGAACTTGTTGCAGTCAGGCCAAAACAAGCTCATCATTGGTTTTGTCTTTGTTTAGCTCTACTTTGAAGACAAGGAGAAGGAAACACTTTACCAAATTGATCCTGAAACATCACTTTCAAAAACACTTAAACACAAAAGGTATGTGTATTTTCTGTTACATAGCATTTGTTCACATTTACATTTGACCCTAAAGCAGCGTGTTCATTAAGCAATTGATGTTCGTTCAGCATCGATTATTTACATGTTTGTACCTAGTGCTAAGCTAAAATCATAGTCAGGAATGTTTGCTACGAAATTTCCTTATATTGACTTCCTGTCCTTTCTGTCTTTAACAGGTTTTTTGTCAAAGCAGGCACGCCAAGCTTCCTGGTTTTGGTGAAAGGCTCGTCATTCCAGAAGCAGTTTTTAACAGGAAATAAAGTGCATGTGTTGTAAACATCTTGGCCTTCAATATTTGTACTTTGAATAAGAATAATGAAAAAAATGACTGACTTTGGTGTTTGTTTGAAGACAATTAAAGAAAGAATTCAATAAATTTGACAAAGTGGTGAATCATGGATAAATATTACCATGCTGAGTCGTCATTTTAGTTGTAAAGGTAAACTGCTCAATTATGTTGAGTTGTTTCCATCATATCTTAGAGTTCAGCCACAAATTAGTGACTCTTTGTTTCACTAACAGTGACAGAATGGATAGGTCGATGCAGTGGTTGGTGATTGTGTCATTGGGTGGGAACAACAACTTCAGACTTCATCTCGCTGAAACTCAAGAAATTTAAAGCCATCCAATCTCTGATGTCGGCCAGGCAATCCAGTAATGGTTGAATAGAGCGAGTACCGTCGTCTGAGGGAGAAGTAGATTTGGCAGTCGTCGACGTAGAAATGAAAAGGTATGTTTCCTGAAAATTGCACCTAGTGGTAGCAGGTATGAAGAAAATAAAAGAGGACCGAGGATGGACCCTTTCGGTACCCCCCATTTAAGTGCTGCCGAGGCTGAACTAAAATCTTTGATGGAGACACAAAGGACATGTCAGTGAGGTAGGATCTAAACCATTCAAGGGCTGACCCTGTAATGCCCACCCACTGCTCCAACCTTGCAATGAGGATCTCATGGTCGATCGTATCCAAAGCAGATGTGAGGTCCAGTAAGAGAATGAATGACATTTCAATGTCCTTACTGTATATCCTGGCGAGGTGTAACGGTGAATGTCTCATTTTTGACATACAGCTTGATGTCATCCTTGTAGGGTGACTGATCATTGTTCCACTTTGAAACCGGTAACAACTCTGCAGTGATCTGGCTGAGGCGGGATCAAACCTCAGAGCAGGAGTGGACAGAACATCATATTTGATGCTGACTTTAACTTGTGCAACTGGCTTTGAATTGGCCTCTTGAGCTGTCTTCCACATTCCCATTGAGTTCTTGATGAAGGCTCCTCCTAGGGTTGTTGATACTGTAGAGTTTCAAGCACTCCAGTATCTGTCTGTGGCATCGAGTCATAGGGTATCCCTCTGGGTAATTTCTATTTATTTGCAAAGTTTCACCTAACATGAAACTTTTATAAGAACAATTTGGAAATTTGCTCATTTTGAATTTCTCCATGTGACACATACAGGAATAAACTATAAATCAAAAAGAGATGCTGCAATTTATTTAGATTTTTGTTTTAATTGACACAACCCAAGTAAAATATATACTGAATTATTAATGGAATAATCATTAATGGTCTAATGTTTGGCTAATTAATTCAGAATTGTATATTGCTTTGTTTCACCTAATGAGGGCTTTGAGTTTAAATTAAATCCTTTAATGGATAAAATATGAACACTTACGTAGCAGAAACCAAACCTCTTACAGAGCAAAGATTGAACAACAGTTTCTCCAAGGACACGAGGAACGAGTCCAAACCCAGATCCCAATGGTGAGTACAAAAAGTCATTTACAGAACCACATGCAGGACTTACGGGGAATGTCATCTGCCTCGGATAACTAACTTTAAAAGGCATGAATATCTACCATGAACATTCACCATGACATCCATACTATGTATAACTAAAATAAACCTGTAACATTAACAATGATGCTGCAAACCAGAATGAAACAACACAATAAAGAGCTGACAGACTTGATCACAAAACAGAAATCCCTCTGGAGAGAAGGCAGGACCAGGTGGACAGCTTCACAGGAAACAACCAGAAAACAGCTTGTCCTGGGAATCAGAGGCGGTCCTAGCCTATTTGGCGCCCTGGGCGAGCAACCCCAACGCCCCCCCCCGGCCGCTAGATTGCCAGTGGCGGTCCTCTCTCAGAAAATTTTGAATAAAATAGATGCCATTTCCTGCATTTTGGTGATTCTGGTGTATTTTAATGGGTTGTTCAACATCTAGTTTTACCTACATATATAATCTATTCAATAACTATTTTAGAGTTAATGGCAGAACAAGAAGTAGCCTGAGACAAACATGTAGCATTAACACATTATGAACATTATTCAAAAATTGTTTCTATAAGAACATTATCAAATATTTTATGTGAACGGTAAGATACTAGCAATAACAGCATTGTAAGGGGACAGTTGAACATGGAGGCCTCCACCTCTGTTTAATGATGGACGGTTTCTTTTCACAAAGATGGCCTCCTTTACTCCTCTCTCAAACCATCGTTCCTCTCCATCAAGGAGGAAAGATGACTGAGTTTGTCACAGCTCCTCAGACTGAAGAAGTCTTTTGAGTTTGTCACAGCTCCTCAGACTGAATAAGTCTTTTTGATACAAAGAAGAATCTGTCCAGAGGACTAAATTTATTGAGCCTGCATCAGGACAATAATCTGTAAAGCTTTAGTACATTTTATATGGAAAACAAATTTTGATTTAACCAATATATTTTCAATAGCAAAATATGCAGGTTTATTACTGTCATACTATTCCCTTTCATTGCTTTATGCATTTATTATCTTACTTTTAATGATAAAAATATAATGAGTCACTACTGTTGTTTAGAAAGTGTTTATATTACTAATGTTTGTTCACACACAGTTAGAACAGCTCACCTGTTCCTTCATACTGACAAGAACAATCCCCTCATCACTCCTGACACTAAATCACATTAAAAAATTGTCATAACTCAACACAAATCTCCCCTTTTTACAAAGACTTTTGATCAATTCAGGCCAATTTCATTAAAGAGTTGAATCATCTGACATCTCAGGGCACTTTTCATATAGAGCAGGTCTTCACCAGACTCATATATTATTTAAATTATTTAACAGTATGTTATGTCACAATGCCACACACCACAAAATTAATTGACTTCATAATTAACTTGAACTGTGGTTTACAGTAAAGTTCAACAGCATGTCTTACCTGTTTGATCTCAAGCTGCAGCTGCTGTTTGAGTGAAACAGTGTCAATCATGGTTGTACATTTAGCTGCGTCTGTTCCTTCTCTTCTCTGCACCACCCTTACTTTTCCCCCCTTCCATGATCTTTTCACTGACCGCACGTAGTGTCACCTCCGCGCACCTAACTCGGCCTTAAAACGAAACTGAAAGTGGATGAGGTGCACGGTGCCCCAGCAGCTGCTGTGGTGATTAAACTGAGGACATGTGATTAAATGAAGGGTGGGGCGGCACAGGAGCAGTGCAGTAGTGGTGTTCTGTGTTAATGTTGTTAAAAACAAAAGTTGTAAAAGATTAAAAATAAATAAAAAATAATCGAGGCGCAGTGTCTCTCCTCTCCTTCTTCTTTTGCTTTGGCGCCCCCTGCTGGACGCGCCTGGGGCAATCGCCCGAATTGCCCATATGGGGGACCGCCTCTGATGTCCATTTGACCGAGTCGAGCGGAAGCCGCAGAGGAACTGCCATGTTTCTGGTTAAAACACGTCAAGATAATGCCTCTCCTCATCCTCCATTTTCTTTAATCCTCCATTTTCCTACTATGAAACTTTCTTATTTGATAAGTTTGATAAACAGATCAGTTCTGTTGTCAAGACCACCATTTTCCAGCTCCGTCTGCTCTCCAAAGTCAAGTCATTTCTTAGTCGTGGTGATCTGGAGAAGGCCATCCATGCCTTTGTGACCTCCAGACTTGATTATTGTAATGCTTTGTATCTTGGCATTAATCAATCCTCCATCTCCCGTTTACAGCTTGTACAGAACTCTGCCGCGCGCTTTTTGACCAACACACGAAAATATGAACACATCACTCCTGTCCTGTCCTCTCTACACTGGCTCCCAGTTCAGTTCAGGATACAGTTCAAGTTGCTGCTGTTTGTTTTCAAAGCTCTGAATGGACTTGCTCCCCTCTACATCTCAGAACTTCTGAAAGTCCATCAGCCTGGCAGGGACTTACGATCTGCCAGTCAACACCTGCTGGAGGTGCCTCGCTCGAGGTACAAGCAATGGGGAGACCGGTCATTTTCTGTTGCCGGCCCAAAAGCCTGGAACAGCCTCCCCCTTGAGCTGCGTGCCACCTCCGATCCGACTCTGTTCAAAACCAAACTGAAGACCCACTTGAGGTTCTGGTTAGTCTGGGTATTGTTTCTTTGACTTCTAGGAGGGGTTGCATCGCAGTTCAAATGGAGGTTGCCCCAAAACTCCCAGCGAGGGAGAATTGCTTGACAGCTACTCTCTTTGGGTGGTGCCGGATAGATGACCTCTGTATCCCAGTAGCCTTGGTGCTTTAACCCTAGTAATGGTCTGCAGGCACGGTCACATTGCCATTCAGGGGGTTGTTTGTCTGGATGGATCCAGTTGCATCTCATTGTTCTCCGAACATAGTTCTCCAAAACTGCAGTCCAAACTACAATGCCATCTTCTAGAACCAGCAAGTCAGTCATGGTCCAGGATATTCCGGTCAGGTTTTCAGCTTCGATGTGCGCTGTCCACCCCGACATTTTATCCAATTTTCTTCTCCAAGCTTGGTAGCCTGTTCGTTTCACTTTGTTCCAGGCCAAGGTTTGATTTGGAATGTCTTCGTTAGGGTCCCATGGCATAAAAATGTTCCGTCTGGTGACGTCCCAGCAAGTCATGTTTGCATACTTGGACCTCCCGTGGGACACTTGCACATGGGTTAGGCTCCATGGTCTGATTCCAGCTTGATACAAAATAACCAACATCATTATAAGGCCTATTAACACTACGAATCCCCGCATCAGGGTTCGCAGGCATGCTGCTTTGTCCATTCTCATAATCTTTAAACAGTCCTTAGGTCGTTTAGGGGTCGCTAGATCTTCATAGATGTGTGTCCCATTTTCATAGGCATGTGGATCGTCACCGCTATCCGAATCAAAGCTGCTTGAATCACTTTGGTTCGGTCTTCTTATCAGGGCAATCATGTCGAGGGTTTCTGTTCAAAGTCTTTATTTCTTTTGGCTCTGGGCCTCCTTCTCGCACATCGGCGAGCTGTGGTCACTCGTTCTTTGAGGAGTTCCAGATATAGTGGAGAGGGGTGTGGCAATCCGGGTTGCAATCCCTTCCACACCCACTTCCACTGAGTCACCAGCCATTCTCTAGGTTTAGGCTGGGGTCCCTCTAGACTCCATCTCTGTTGCCAATTAGGTCCCTGTGCTATTTTCCGCTGGGCTTTGCAAAGTGCCTCAATATACTGTGTTGAGGTGGGGCCTTCTGGTGTCAGATTTTCTATTAAAATTATCAATGGTTCTTCATTGTACATTACCCCCATTAAATGTCCCATTCTAGCCCACGGAGTAATGCTTTGATAAGGAGTTTGTATACGGGTTCTTAGCATTCTTATGGGTAGGTGTTGATTTTCGATAATATATCGTTCTGGTCTACGCACCCTTCCCCTGATTGCTTTCACCATGGCCGGGCTTGTAGTCCAGATCACCATTCCTCCCACCGAGAGTTCAAAGAATCGACTTTGGTACATTTCTCGATAGTTAGGGCCCCATCTTAATTTGATGCTTACTCCCGCCACTATCAGGTAAACTACATTAAATATCCATGGTGAGGTTGGTGGACAAGGCTTAGGGGGGAGTTCACAAGTCGGGTCATGTCGGGGCAGATATGCTGGCTTCAGGCGATATTCATTTTGGGATTTGTCCAAATCGGGTTGTCTAGTGTATTGGTTGGTTGTGTAGAAATAGTTGTTGCTGCACTTCTTCCAAGAGAAGTCCTGTCTGGGTTTGTCGAGCCGTACTATTTTTTCGGCTGTGTCTAGCGTTCTTTTAATTCTTAGAGCTGGCATTTTCGGGCCGACCTTGTCAAATTGAACCAAAATATTTTCAGTATCTTGATCTATCCATTCCGAGTCTATAATGTCTTCCTTTTTTATTGTCCTGGATTTGGGTTTGTAAGCAGCCATTCCAGTAGTGGGTGTTTCTTCCTTAGTTCTTCGGTGGCCTCGGGGAGATCGTATACTGTGCTAGAGGAAGGGTGGT